>JADBJO010008832.1:37500-90868 GCA_016801955.1 Conus betulinus
AACAAAACAAACAAACAAACAAAAAAAAAAATGTGATGACATTTTTTGTATGGGAAACAGCAAACCAGAACTCTAGGAAATCACCACCTGTCTAGCAGCAAGACAGTCTTGGGAACGTTCGACAGCAGGTGTTTCACAAAAATATCCTTCTAAGACAGGTGTTTTGGCCCTGAACTCCTAACACTCAACAAAGGCCTGCCAGAGTCCAGGTCATGACTCTTAGATGACCTTTAGTTGTCAGATTTTTTTTTCACTGCTGGGAGTTCAACCAGCAACCACTGAATGGGCAGGCATCTCAAGGCATTGCCTATTTCAGTTAGAGGTCTTACTCACCTTGCAACCAGACACCCTTTCAAAGTTGGGAAATTCAAGCCTCATGAAATTCATTTTTGTTCATCCTCCATCTGATCCAATGGGCATCTCTTTTCAGCTGCCTCTGACATTGTCTTCTGGGTTCTTAGTCCTTTTCAAACCAAAATTCTAATGCCGTTTCAGGCTGGTATGTAAAAACCCACTTCACCCATCTCTGGTGAGGATTATGGTGTGGGAGCCAGATTTCCTTAGGCTGCTGGCTAGACTGGTATACTGCTCTATTCTGCTTTCGTATGCTACAGTGCTTTCAGTCAGAATCATTTGTTTTAATGACTATGACTGGAGTACAAAATCTCATCTCATGCCACTCTACCTGATGATTTCTGGATGCTTTTCCCATTCCAGAAGTTCTACTGTGCACTCCCAGTCATCTGTCTTCTATTCCATTTAGTAAACCCTGATTCCATGCTCTTGATATCACAGCTGTTCCACACCATATTTTGTGCCTCTCTGCCAAGTAGAATGTGTTGTTGGAGTTTCTGGTACCATAGGATTTCCTCTGGCAGTACTATCCACATGTGCAATTGTGCAGTCTTCCTAAGCATTTCGATCCGTCACAACAGGCTGATAAGAAGTAGTAAAGCAGAACTCTAGGACATCACTACCAGCTTAATGAACATAACTGTAGAGTAAAGCGGACACAGGAAAACAAAAGGCAGTCATAGAATTCTGACCAACCTAGCAATGGTCAATATCACACTGAACAGAGAGACACAGAAAGAAAAAGACCACTTTAGGAATTCTGAGTCTGTTTAGAAGAATGCAGGCAGCTCAAAGAAGATCAAAATGACACTTGACCTGGTACATTTGTTTTGAAAAGACTGATCTTTTTCTGAAAAACCAGTCCATCAGCTTCCTGGTGAGGATGAAACTTTACAAGTCATTGGGGCTTATCTGTCTGTATTGATGCGACAACTGAACAAGGACAGCACATACACAGTACATACAGCCGACCACAAAGGACCATATCAGGGCTGTCATTGTCTTGAAGTCAACTCATACCTATGACTACAATCATCTTATGATTTGATGAAAATAGAAAAACATAAGTTTAGAACATAATCCACCAGACATACATATTGGAAACTGAAACTTTCACTTTCAAATTATCTGATGCACTTTTAAACAGCTGGATTCAAACTTTCCTTTTTTCTTCTCTAATACAAGCTTAACTAACATCTATTTTATTCAAAAACAATCAGCTCACTCTGGAACACTGCTCACTAAACATGATTCAGATTTGTTCAACGAAAGGAAAAGACTTCTAAATGTGATCAAAACCCTGTTTACACAGCAGTTCACCTACCCACTGACACGGTGATACCTCGTGACACGCATTCTCGGATGACCTCTTCTGACCTGGGAAGTTCAGGGGCCAGGGTAATCAGGGCAATATTGTCAAAGCTACCATACATGTCCTCCAGATGACTGAAACCTTTATCCAGGTCACATATGTACACCTCTGGGTGGGCCCCTTTCTTCTCTTTGCTAATGAAAGGCCCCTCCACATGCACACCTGTCAAAACCACGAACATTTATTTTAACCTTTAGTATTCACATTATTATAAATACAGACATATTTACAGCATAATTTTTTAAAGGGCGTATACATAGGAAAAAAAAAAAAAATCACCCATGTGAAAAATTGTAAAGATACCATTATCTTTGGTAAACATAACTATGGTTACATATGTCACTAACATGTTTGAAAATCTATTAGGATTGTGTGAAAATTGTTTTGTAATATAAAGAATGCATCAATGAGTAGAATTCCACCAGCAACATAAACAAGCAAACCAAAACAAAATCAAGTCTTCCTTTTCCTTGGTGTGCAGATTTGTAAGCACACATTTGTCGGCCTAACTATATGCATGGATACATCAGAATGTATCAGCACATCATGTCCATGTGAGTCTGCATCTTCACCAGCATTGTATGTCACATCTATCAATATTTTGTATATGCTCAGCATAGATGTTGGCCCTGTCAGCCTATTTCAGTCACTGCTTATTAAGAAACAGACATCCTGCCTGCTTTGCACACCGTGTTATATCAGGTTGCCTGGACAAAACCAGCAGCTTATTTGGGTGCCTACGGGTAAAGACAATCATCATTTTTGTTTCTTTTCTTAATCATTATTCATCAAAAATACATAACCTAAAATCCTATCATGTTCTGTGTCTTCACCGAGCAGAAATGTGATTTTTTTTAAATCAACAGAATATTTTACAAGAAATTCTGGTTTGAACTATTTCAGCATATGATTAGTCAATCATCACAAAACAATAAGCATATATTTTAGAACAAAAAAAATTTGGATGATGTACATTCTCAGGCAGGTGTTAACTGAAATTTAGGAGGAAAACAAGGTTACCTTTTAATCACAAAAGCTTAAAAAAATGAAAGAAAATCATTCAAAAACTTGCACCATATAATGCATATTTCCTCCACTTAAGCAAAAATATTTTTCCCTGATTACAAGTATCTGTTGACAGAAGAGATCTAAAACTTTTCCTACCAAATCCTGTTCTTTTTCATTTCATTTTGCGGTGCTAAGAGAGGTTATTCTCTCATACACAAACTAAAATCAGAGAAACTATCTTCAACAACAAAAGTCACTTAAAAATATGAGGCTACACAGCACTTTGAATGTGTACCCATTTGATTAGTTGGAGTACTAGGTTAAGTCATGTAAAATGGCATGTGTTCCTAGGTAATTACCAAAACTGTATACATACATGTCTGCGCCCCCTCCCTCCCCCAGCTACCTACTCTACTTTCCCCTTAATATCAAACCAACCAACCAGTAATAAAAGCATGACACCTACAAAATGTCATTCTCTGTCCACAACCCACACAGCACAACACAGACACAGGTAAGGAAACAGGTGTCAGCTCTCAGTAAATCACCAAATATGTTCAAACAGCTAAAAAAAAAATTGCGTGTAATCAGCCTATGGGCTAAAGGTGTTATAACAAATCGGCACAATCTACATGGGTTCATCTAAAATGTTAGAAAAGATGGGAATCAGTTTGACAGGATTCTGGTTCATGACTTTTGTGTAAACGAGTGTTGATTGTAAAGCGCTTAGAGCTTGGTCTCTAGCTGAGAATAGGCACTATAAAAGTATTCATTATTATTTTATTATTTTTGTCAAACATTCAGTGAAAGACCTAATGACAAAATTGTTGTGTTAAGCAAGTGGCTTCCCTTCCTAAATTCCTTGCATGCCAAATTTCTGTTCTGATGATTGCATCTTACACAATTCCAGGATGCCACTGAAACCACACAAACACAGAATCATACCCGGCCAGTCTTTTTCTCTTTTTTTTTTTTCGAAGATCAGAAACCCAACAAACAGTAAATGATTGATAATGTCACTATCATCATTACAAAGAGTACTTATATAGTGCCATTCCTTGACTTGAGCTCCAACTAGTCCAAGCCCTTTCCAATCCATACCCTCATTTACACACTGGTCTGCCTAACTGGGTAGAGCCAACTGAAAAGCTGCTTGCTAGCACTACATTCAGTTGTTTCCCCTTTCACTGGATTTTCAGAAAGTAAGGGTAAGGGTCATGTTTCTTTTTCTTTTTCACACTCACTCTCTTGATTTTGCATGTGGTGACGATGAGGGTTGGTGGGAGGTGTATGCTATGTATACATGTCATCCATACCAAAAGCAAAACTGGCTTTCTCTCTCATAAGTTAGTGACAGAATTTTACTTGTGCTCAAGATGTTAGTGTGCATTTATGCAGAGAACCTTGGCATATAATCTTGTTTGGGAACTGGAGTCAAAACCAAGGGAAAACTGTCCTGTACCAAACTTGCCTTGATGGAGATTCACATCCGTAACCCCCAGATCATCAGGATTACAAGCTGAACAAGCTACAAACTGAGCATTCCAGCCCTACGATATGGTGTGGATACATGAGTGGGGCAGAACTCGATATAAAGCATTTGATAATGCAGCAATTCTGTACTTGGTATTAATTCTTTGCTGTGGAGTAACTCCAAAGACTCAGAGAGACATTCTGGATATGGGCCAAAAAATGATGAAAATGACTAGAAAAAAAAACTGTGAGGCTTTTGGACACACGGCTGAACTTCAAAATGTCCATCTACACCTCAGCACAAGAAAGTCTCATTACCAAACATACTCCTCTGCCTTTAACTGACGAGCATTAAGACAATATTCATACACAGTTTATTAGAAATTCAATGGTCTCCAACAATGAGTGAAGTGTCGCATGTTTTGAGACTACTGCATCAGCACATCATAGTGCAGTACCATTATTGTCATTTCCTGTCAGTACTGCTGGCACCTGTTTTCATAATCTTATTTTTCTATAGTATTTTTTGTCATCACCTTATCTTAAGGACTACCATATTACATAAAATGAAAGTCTCAGTCTTACCAAGCACACCTGCACCATCTGCACTCCCAGGACATTTTTGGATTTCTGGCAGAATCTGTCAGTGGATAACAACTCAACAGATCAGTCTGGTCAGAACACTGACAGCATAACTTTCTTTTATCTATCAGCACATGAAAGCAGGTAAGCGATATTTTCTTCAAAAGAATGAATGCAACCACTTATCTGAAAAAAAAAAAAAAAACAGAAAAAAAAAACCCTATAACCCATTTATTATTATTTCAAACAAAACACATCATCATTTCACAAAGTTAAACCATATTATCATGATTTCCACATAAAACAAAATGGTGCTTAATCATTTTCATATTAGAAAAGGATAAACTCATTTTGTTCAAGCAAAAAGAAATGGCATGATCTGTATTTTCCTAAAGGAAAAAGGTGTAACCTTTATTTTTTAACGCAAGGACAACCCATTTAAAAGAAAGTTAAAGATCATACTGTTAGTTATTCAAGAAATGATTATACATAAATAGATTTTATACAGAATCATTAAAAGAATACTTTTGATGACTCCCCTCCCCCCCCCCTCCCTTTGTATTATGCAAAGGAAAGATCCTAAAGTTTAAAAAAAAACATATAAACAAACTCAACGTGTTCATTATCAAACAAATAAATAAATAAAATATATATACAAGAAAGGGATCATGTCCTGTGCACTTGGGCCATTCCCAGTACAGATGAAAATGCATTCTCTCTCACAGAGTGTGAATCGTTTTTCTGCTAGCTTAGGCATGTAATGAATACATTCTGCTCATTACAAGCTGTTGAGCCACACTAATCTGGTAGTAACTGGTCTTGCAGCATCAGCTTTGCACCTCAAAACCCTCAAATTTCAGCAAAGCAACCTTGTAAAATTTCATGAAAATGTCCCCCAGTTGTTTTCAATCTTCACTTACCCCAAAAACAATCCTGTAAAATATTAGGATGATGTTCAATACCAATGTCCGCATATGCGGATTTGGATTTTGAAAATTTGCGCTGTCTGAGTGATGTATCGGGTATGAAACTCAAGAAGAGAGATGATTCCTTAGTTATCCCCTTCCAACTTTCCATTCACTTGCGCTGCGTGTGTGGCGTGGCTCGCTTGCTAGCCGACAACAACAAAGAGTACTGTCGGTCAGCTCTGCTCCATGATGAAAAGATGGCGTCGCAACGAAGCCTTCGACAGAGTAGGGCTGGTGAATTGTTAGTTAGCTTTGAAGACGCACTTGAAATGATCCAGACTGATGGGTCAGATGTCAAAGAAGACATCAGTGATTCTGATGAGGATTTTTTGACCCTACAGTGGGGAGACAGACATGGATTCCGGCACTGAACTGGGTGCTGGTAGTGGCGAAGAAGCAGACGAAACTGTGCCAGCAGTTGGGCCTCAACAACAAGTGTTTGATTTGGATACTGACGCTGAAATGAGGGAAGAAGTCAACAATTCTGGGGTTGTTTTCACTAGCAATTGGACTGATAATGTTATCTTTTTTCCTCTCAATCGTCCGTTCACAGGCACACCAGGTTTACTGAACAACTGGCCAGTCAACACTCAGCCTTTGCAGTTCTTTGAGTTGACCATGCATTCCACAGAGGTGGCTCAGGAGAAATCATTACTACATAAATTGTGCTGTGTGTAAATTTGTCATGTGTGTTTTTATACACTAAGTGAGTGCATATCTTTTGTAGCGATCCATTCATGTATCAGTTGACTATGGGGAGAGAGGGGGGGGGGGGGGGGGGGGGCAGGGTGGAGGGGGGAGAAGGGAGGGATAAACAAATTGAGTTAGTGATACGAGTATTTGTGCATTACCATGTATGTGTGTGTGTGTATGTGTGTGTGTGTCACTGTGTGTGTGTGTGTGTGTGTGTGTGTGTGTGTGTGTGTGTGTGCGCGCGCGCGCGAGAAAGTGTGTGTGAAAGAGTGTGTGTGTGTGTGTGTGTGTGTGTGTGCGCGTGTGAGCATGTGTGCGTGTGTGTGTGTGTGCGTGTTTGAGAGAGAACAGCTACACATGTTCATGATTTGTAACTCTGTGCATAGGTATGTTTGTGTTTTCTGGCAAAGTTTTACTGATATTTATTGTGTAAAAACCAGCAGTAGTACAGGACTGCATGGCATGAGCAGATATGAGTGATCAGCTCATGGCCTACATGCCCCTGAATAGGAAGACCATGAAGTGGTGGAAGAAGCTGTTTTTTATCTTCTGACCTTGACTCTTATTCAGGGGTCTATTCTCTACAACACAAGCATCTTGCAAACCATGGTTTGCCATTGTGTGTGAAGCTGTGCCCCAGGATGCAATGTCACTTGTCACCAGTGTTTTGTGCACAGTGACTTTTTTTTTTTTCATCCAGCAAAGACACTTTTTTTTTTTTTTTTGTATTTTCACATTCTCCATCACCTGCTTTTGATTCCGTATTATATTTTCTGTGTCTTGAGTGACTCCAGCTGTGCTAGAATGTGATGTAGAACATTTCTGAGATGCTAAGGGAACACTTAGTGTGTATATATATTTCTGATAGGTGCCAAAGTGCTAAAAATACGGAAAATTTGAGACTATTTTCACCACCAAGAAGGTTAGTAATTTACTTTATTTTTTGTTCACATAATAGACTAATATTAACTGTATCCACTCACCAAATTTCAAGTGTCTGTCTGCTCATCTATAATTGTGATAATTTTTTCCCTACCCTATACAAACCCCGGGTATTCAGGAATTAGCAAGGGGAAAAAAACTGGCATGGAGTGAGTTTAATCTATCTCGTGGACTGACAAACACAATCTGAATCAATACTCTACTCTGAACATACATTTGATCTTTGCACAATATAACTGACTAAGCTGATAGGACACTAATAATCAAAAGACAAGAAACTAAATGATCTAAATCTATGTTTAAAATACACACTTACAACACGATACGCTTCAGGAGGAGACGTGATGACAGTGGGACAAAAAGAGGTTACTCCATGTTCCAGAAGTGTTTGGCCACGGCTTTCACACCTGCTGCCATATTGCTAAGACGGTCAGAAAAGTCCACTCCAACTGCTCCTGCCCACACCAATTTGAACACAGTTCGTTTTAAATCTGTCTAGCACATATGGAGAAAGCAGCTTTCAAAACATTTCATACATTCTGAAATTACAGTGCCTTTTACACAAAATGAAACCAGGAAAGCAAGCGGACACGGAGATCAGTACTTACAAAAAATAATCATAAAAATACTTTTATAAATGAAAATGAGATATTCAAATAGTTGTTCCAACACCTCAAAAGTCAAAGCACCTAAATATTTATTGAATATACACTAACACATGCACCTTCACACATAAAAGAGGTCTAAATGTAACACTTATTATCTAATGTTTTCCATGGAAAATATGGTGTAAATCCTGTAAAAAAAAAAAAAAAAAAAACTCATTCAGAAAAAGGGATGCTATCTCAACATAATGTGTGAACATGAGTTCCATATTCCTCAGCAGCAATGGAGTGCCCATTATTCAGAAGATGTAGTACTTGACAATGGTGCAAGGTATGAGAAGAACAAATAATCAATATGCTCATGAACATAAAAATATCAAGGTGAACATTAACCATCCAATTTATACACTATAATACTAACAGGAATAACTATCCCTATCTTCAATAACACATACTTGTTTTAATCTCATGCAAGAAGCTGGTTCTGGGTTCATTCATTGAAGCTTATCTGGGAAGAAGTGTAGAGAAGGCTGTGCAGGTTGTATGGGTAAAGGCCTTCAATGGATATGGCCCTCTCAACGACAATATAAAATGAATGTATGCATGGCTTCTCTCTGAAACTCACAATTCATTTTGTTTCTGACCTTAGTACCATGGATGTATATTTTCAGTTCAACAGTATCTGCAAGATGGCTCACACTTCTGTTAAATGTTTCCAAGCAGATCAGTCTCCATTCAAATTTCTTATACATGTATACAACTTACAACTGTTGTCCATTTGACCATTTTACTTTAATACTTAAGTAGTTGTGTTTGCGTTTTCTTAATATCTTATTTTTAATTTGAAATAAAACTGAACAATTGACTAGTGGAGGAAACCAGTGTAGACCATCAATCCCTCACTCTTGAAAGGCTTGACAAAGTTATGGAAATAAGGTGTGATGATGACATCCTCATTATACCTCAATAGCTTATAAATGGGAACCCAAAATTTCCCTCAGAGCCCAGATGCCTCTTTCAGCACCATGCAGTACCCCTATAGGGGGGACAGAATCTGGTTGTACGAAATCTCCTTTCCTGAAGGAAGCCACTGTTTTTGCTCCTTTTCAGCAGGCTTGGCAAATGGCAGAGAAGTGCTAGACCTCTGAGATCCGACATGTACAGTCATTTACAAGAAGATGGCTGTAAATGTGGGCTTTCCACACATTTCTGTTCTATGTCCTTTCAAGGCCACCTGGCCATTGTGAGTAAAATGTAACAACATGATAAAAACAGATCTTTTTTTTTTTTTTTTCTAGAATTTAAGTAGTAGCATACAGACAGAACCTGTAAATTTCATTACAAAGCAAAGACAGCTGTGGAAATGAATGTTGAATAATTTCAGCTATTTCATATTATTTCACGAAAAAAACAAGAAAGAAACTTATTCAATGACTTGAAACACACACACACACACACACACACACACACACACACACACACACAACACACACACACACACACACACACACTTTGAAATTTCTCTCCTACCATTTATCTGAACATCAATGAATCCTGGTGCGATGATGCTGTCGTTGCAGTCAATTTGAACATCAGCAATGACCTTCTCATCAAAAAAGATCTTTTCTGGGTTCACAATCTTGCCATCTCGTACCCAGAGGTCATCTCTGTATATCTTGTGATTTCTCAAAATACGGCAGTTTCTGAACTGCAGAAGACAGCCTGGTAGAGGTGGTGCTGATGGCATGACAGACGACATCTTGAGCACAGCCTCAATTCCAGTCAAATATCATAAACTGCACCTGGAATCAATCCCACATGTTTGTGATAATTATAGGTCTTTTCTAACAAAACCAAGTACACTATTAATTATCTTTCACAGATTTGATTTGTTAAAGCCTGTAGTGTATCAGTTCACTTCAGACAGACATGCACACATGTATGCATCCCATGTGCATACACACATGCAGACATTCACTCATGCATGTCAAACTATTCACTAAGCAAATATTTCTATGCAACCAAATCAAAGATTTAATGCAACCTTCTTTATCGACTGATCTCTTTCATCTCTGTGTTGCTGCTGATTAAGCAGCTTAACATTCTTTCCATGAGAACTGCTCAAAAAGAATGATGCTGAATGGTTCAACAAGTCACAGACGCCTATATTCATGTGCAGAGGAATCACTTAATGATCAACAAATCTTTTGTTTTTTTTATATTGAGTATGTTACTACAAAACCATTTCTTCATCTTTGAAGTAATCTTCTCTGCAAACCTTCAACTGTTCTGCAGTAATTACCTGTACAGACTTGAAGCAGAATCATATTTGTGCACACACAGGGAGAAGTCAAATAATACTTAAGGTATATTGATACGTACATTCATTGAGCTGCTCAACTTATCTCGTTAGTCTCCACTGGGACTCCAGTTGTTCTTCACTTTTATACATAAAATCTTAAAATGTCTAACTACTCTTGTTATTGATGGGTGTGTCTGAAACTTGCACTTAAAAAACAATCAGAAATTTATACTGAAGTACAACAAAGTTCCTTTTTCCATTTCTTCATTGATTCTCTAACCAACTGTGTGTGTGTGTGTGTGTGTGTGTGTGTGTGTGTGTGTGTGTGTGTGTGGTGTGGTGTGGTGTGTGGTGTGGTGTGTGTGTGTGTGTGTGTGTGTGTGTGTGTGCGTGTGCGCATGTGCGTGTGTGTGTGTATGTGTGTGTGTGTATGTGTGTGTGTGTGCACGCGTGCGCATGCATGTTTGTGTATGTGTAAATGGGTGTCAACAAGAACCCTTGTTTGTAGGTGCATGGTACTTATTGTAATATTCATCTTCTTATTGGTTTCATTTATGTTTTCTGTAAACCTTTTCTGTTTTTGTAAGTGCTTAGGGTTTATGATTTAAGATTAAGCACCATAAATAATCATTATCATCATTATCTTAATCATTGTGTACCCATATATAATCACATAGCCGATTAGTCATCATACCAACAAGCTGTTTTAACTTGTCTGCAATGCTGCTACCATAGTTCTTATTCAATTTTTTTTCAAATTCATTCTGGTACAGACTCATTATGTATTTGTTTGGAATTCCTATCCAGTCTTCTATTATAACAGGAAGTATGGCTTTTTCTACAAAGAAAACAAACACACTACGAAATACTACAAATTTCTCAAGATTGAAGATACGAATTAGTCATAATAGATTAGTTTTATCTGCCATAATTCATATCAGCAACTGTTCCAGCAAAGTCTTAGTCACTTCTCTCACCACTACGTTCCTTTTCATTATGAAGGGCTCAGCTACTTGGATCTCCATTGAAATGCTTTTTTACAAAATCCTCCAAACCAATCACACAGATCTCTTTCAGAGCTGTCAAAAGTCATGTCATTACAAAAGAACCAAGAACCATGTTATGAATCCCAAAGTTATAGTCCATCAAGTACCTTTGTCCATTTTAAGATGCACCTGATTCTGTTAATGTAAAGTGACATTCCAAAATTTGGGTTTATCAGCAAATGAATATTGGTGTCTCCTTCCGAATTCCTTGACAGCTAGTCTGGTCTTGCCAGAGTTGTTTCCATGAGGCCACATTTTCTGTGATCCTCTTATCCCCCTGCAGTTGGTAGACTTGCAGTGCTTTAGCAACCGACTTCAGCCATCTTTTCATTACAGGGTATCCTCGTTTCTTGGCAGTAACCATTTTCTGGTGAGGTTTTCTCCTGCACACTCTCACAGTTTCAAGCATACTTAAGTCGCAAGCACTGGGGCTGGTGCTGGGTAGTCCTTCTGCCTGCATTTCTGCTTCTCTGGGCTCATACCAGCCACCAATGCCAGAAGGGTCTTCCCACGGGCACAGAATGAGCACTGGCACAGAATTCAACTGAAATGTGTCTGGACCTACAAAAAAGATTTTTTACTGCCTATCTTCTATGAACAATACAAACTGTCTTTGAGGATGCTCAGAAAATTTGAAAATAGCAAAAAAAAAAACCCTTCAATGTTTCGGTCATAGACAAGACCGTCTTCAATGGCATCTGGTCGTAAGACACTCAAAAGTGCCACATAATAACTGAAACAATTATTTCACTCAAAAACTAACCTTTCCCCCCGTTCACTGCACTGTTATGAATGCTGACAGGTGACTTCTGTTCACATCTCCCCACTCCTAAGCCACCAGCTGTTTTTGAGTGCGAAAGAGTGATTTCCCTTCTGTTGGTCACTTTAAAAATATGAAATCAATACAAAAATGTAAAAATATAATTAAGCTAAGAGGCTATTAACAGATCAGCATAATTTCCAATCAGTGCTCTAGCTCGTTCCCTGGAATAACTATTTCCAATTGTAAATTACCAAGAAGGATTTACTAATCATAGTGGCTCACCAGGGGGGGAATAACTTTCAACCATTTTCAAGTACGGCTGCGAAAGCCGTCTGCACAAGTCCAAGGGCATTCAGCGCAATTATTTTGTATTGGACTGACAGACAGAGACGAAGTGCACAGAAATGACTAAAGTAAAATCAAGATTTACAACTGCTCAGTTTCTGAGATTTCCTTTGATCTTTGGAGGCATTCTTGGAGCTTTTATCACGGCATTTATGTACAGGTATAATTATTTGCGCATCCAGGCGCGCGCACGAACACGTGTGTGCTGTGTGTTCTCACATTCATGCATACGCGCGCGTATACACACACACGCGCGCGCAAGCACACACACACACACACACACACACACACACAAACACACACACACACACACACACACACACACACAACACTCGGTGTCAAACACAAAGTCTTACACGTACACACAAACAAACACATGCACGCTCGCATGAGTTCACTTTGTTGCCCAGCAGTTAATGAGGAGCTGTATATTACTTTATTAGGGATATCACTTAGTAAAATCTCTCTCTCTCTCTCGCCCTTTCTCTCTCTCTCTCTTCCACACAAAGATCATCATCATCACTCTCTCTCTCTGTCATAAACCTTGATAAAGATTATCAATTGATCTCTCTCTCAAACGCACACACACACACACACACACACACACTGCATACACACTGTCACACATATAAATACACACATACGCACACACATTACAAGGTAGATTTAGTTTAGTCAAAGTATCCGGCTGTCTTCCTTGTATATCAATGTACTCACTTAGTGCATGCCATTGTTGTTGAACATGTACCAGGAAAATGTTTTTAAACTTCTTTCATCCATCCAGTGAGAGAATGTTTCAAGGAAGGGGGGAATGCAAGCAGTAATTAACCGTAAAGCAAAAAAACAGACATACTGGACCATCAAATGAATGGAATAAACAAGTTACAAAATAGACAAGTACATTTCAACCTGTTGGTGTTTGTTTTGCAGGACAAACAACATAAAAGAAAACATCAGACAAACACACACTCACTTCTCTTTTCAATTTCAATGGAAAATGTGGTCTTGTCAGGTGAAAACATGGTCACTTATCTATTCGGTCTCCACGGATGATGTGGACTTGGCTTTTCCATTGAAGTCAAGCAGATAAATGCTTGTGTTCTTCAGATGTTTTTATATTTATTTTTCATATTGTTTTTCCTGCCTGAAGAAACCCAATAGATTAAAATGCTTTACAGTGTCTGTTTTGCAACTTGTTTGTTCCATATGAGTGGTCGTCCAGAACCCTACTTGCACTCTTACGCTGAATGGAAATGACCTCTGGGCAGCCTGTATTTTGCTTTGAGACTGGTTTTAGGAGGCACCAAAGAATAACTCCAGGTGTATATCATGAAATTATTCCCTGTCCTAGATCATTCTACAAGGGCACTGGTAGAGGGTAGACATTCCAGATCCAAACTGCAAATCCTGGATAGACAACATCAAGAACTGGACTAGTTTGTTACAGAGTAAATACCTCTACTCCGTCGCATACCTCTACTACCGATGGATGGAGGACAGAGGACAGTAGAGTTCCCTGAGAACCCAAGCAACCATTGCAGAACTCCTTAACTAACTGACAATCAGGTAAAAACCTTATCAGATGAAATCTTTTCACACTGACTGCAATCATTGTAGTAGTAGACTCTGTGAGGTGTGTGTGTGTGTGTTTATAGAACTGGCTGTACTGCCAGTCCACCCTTCCACTGTTCTCACCTTTTCCCCTTCCCCACTGTTCCCCCTCCTTCCCCCTGCCCCTTTCCTCCATTTCCATGTCCCCCTTTCCCCTTCCTTTGCCATGTCACTCATGCATTCTTTCACTCCCATTAAATATGAATATGCACACCAGTACATCACCAACATTCCCGTTTCCTTCTCTCCCTACCCACATGTCCTCCTCCTCCACACACCAATGCGTTCTTGTTCATATGGTTTCAGGAAAACCTATTTCAGGGAGGAGATCGAAGCAGTCCGCCAGAAGAACTATGAAGAGGGAGCAAGAAGACAGGAGATCATGGATCAGGCAAAGGAGATGGCAGTAGAGGAAATATTGGCCAAACACAAAGCAAAACAGAAATAATCTGGTGTACATGTCAGAGCATTTTGTATGACATTGTTCTGAATGTGTAGTTCCAGGGTTTGGAGTATGGCATTTGATTTTTTGTGCAGTGTAAATGTGTGTGCCTTGATCAACTGCTTTGTGCGAGGACATTCTTGTACATATTCTATTGTACTTGTATATATTCTATTGTACATGTGTAATACATGTGCCTGTATATGAGATGCTTTGTCTTTTCATGTACATGTATGCATGAGTGTAAGGTAAAGAAACTTATATTAAACATGTGTATCTTGTGTGGCAAGTTTAACTGGAAGAGATCAACTGGAAAAAAGTTTTTTTTTTAAGTATGTCTTAGAGACCTGCATAGTGTGATGAGAGAAAGAGAGTGTATGTGAATGTGTGTGAGAGCGACAAAGTCTTGTGTGTGTTGGATGAAGTACTCCTGTTTTTTTTGTTTGTTTTGTTTTTTTTTTTTTTTTTTTTTTTTTGCTTCATATTTTCAGAAGTGAATATGGTCTAAAGTTTTCTTTGTGATTAACTGGTCATTACAGTGACAACAAAAACATTCTATGTAAAAGGATTATGATTTTCATGATGAATTTCATCCATAGGTCATGAATGATAATTGATTCTTCACAACTTTCTGTCTGGAGAGGCAAAGGTGTGGTGCCCTTTTAATGAAGTTTATCAGCTGGTCAGGTTACAGTGCCTGTTGTGGTTGAACAATGGTCATAAGAAGGAGTGTTTAAGTCTCTCATCAACAATTCATACATACTAGAGAGAGAGATGGGTTCAGGAAGTGTTCTGCTCTATCCTGTGGCCAAACAGAAAAATTCTGAAGTGCATCTGTGAGCAAAAGTTCAATTTCTAAAAAAAAAAAAATCAAATGCATGGAGAGTTCTACTACTTTTGTGGCATGAGAACATGCTTTAAAGTTGAAAATATTCTGCTGCATTTGCTTGGTGTGATGAATCTCACCATCAGTCGCAACTCCTGTCTCAAGTCTTAACAGCCAGCTCAAATTTGGGAATATAGACGTAATGAAGCTGATTTGTTTTATTTTTCTGGTTTGAATGCTTTGAAGTTTAAAATATTCTGCTGCACTGCCTGTTGTGATGAAACTCATCATCAGTCCCAGCTCTGTCTCAAAAAAAAAAAAGCCGTCAGAGAGCCAGCTCAAATTTGGGAATAAAAGTGCAAATAAGCTGATTTGTTTTATTTTTCTGTTTGATTTCAAATCCAATAAAAAGAGAGAGAGAGAGGGGGGGGGGGGGGGGGGGGGGTAAAACATGTATCAGCATAACGCAAGCTGTATAAGGGCGATTTTTTTTTTACCCGTCTACTGACTCACTAGTGGAATTATGATCAAGTCAGCTGTGGCAGAGGCTTGGGTAGGCACACATCTACACAACCCTATGTTTTCAGACATGTCATGGTGTGCTACAGGATCGAGGCGCAGTAACCAGTATTATTTTTTCATGATGTTCACCAAGGATTGGGTTGTTTCTGCCTTCAGGACATCTACCCTCCACTGTGTCCTGTCGTAAACGATGGTTTTGAGCAGGAGGTTGTGCAAGATACATGCCCTTACATCTCCACTGGATGTCCACACACACACACTGCAGGTGATATGGCAGAAGGAGATGACCATCCCAGGAGAGTGGGGATTGATCTATCTATCTAACTCTACACCGACACCCACACAATAGAAGGCAAAGACAACCATGCTCTTTACCGTTTGGGGGTGTGCATGCACCCATATATACAACATTTTGAGGGGAAAAAAAAAACTATCCATTTTTATACAGTGTGGGTGTGCACATACCATATTTCTTTTATGAAATTGCTTCTGTAAAATATGGGTGTGCTGACATTCACATAACACAGAAAGGTTTACATTTTGTTTTGTTTGTTGGGTTTTTTTTTCATTATTTTGAACACGCAATTTTGGACAGAAGATGGTCACACTGATACTAATAATAACAGCCATAAAAAAATTCAGTCAGGAGGAGCAATAGATAGGCAAGTTCTGATGGTTTCAATGCATGTCTGAATGCACAGTTGCCCATGGCTTTCAGAAGAGGTTAAGATGGGCAGCGAGACTGAGGTTTTGATGCACAGAAATCCTGCATGATTCCCTCTCGCAACCCTTGAATGTGAAATGGTAAGCTGCCATACCAGGCAAGCTTATGGTTTGGGGTTCATGTTGGCCAGTGATGTGTGGACTTGCTCTTCGACATTGTTTTTACGCTTCACTGCAGCAGAAGCAACAAATCTGTCGAAAGCACTTAGGAGCACATGCATTCTTCACCTAAGAGTAGTATCAGTGCCAACCTCTCGCATCCATAAAAAGGCCCCTTATTACAGTGATTTTCAGCTCTGTTTTCAAAGGAAAGCTGAAAACTTCTCCAGGTATGTCAATTTTTAGTCCTGACAGACATATCCAGGGTGAGTTTCAGCAAGATCTCTCTTGCTGCGCTGGCATTCTTGTTTAAAGCAGCATCACTTTTTATCATGGTTGCCCATTTGCTGTGTGTTGATTGCCAAGTGCTGTCTGGAACAGTCAAATTTTGCTTGGGTCTCGAACACTGCCTTTCATCAGATGCCATGACCGATGATACCTGACAAGCATTATGTTCTTAAACTCACTGTTGGTGACCTGGTGATATGCATTTACCTCGAATGTGTGCACAAGTCACATACTAATTTTCACACCTGCATACAAACACCAACGTGTGCATCCTGTGGTGACAAGGTCTAAAAGTGTCCATACTAACATGCTTATAGACTACCCCACACTCCAAGTCTTCATCACATGATCAGTCACATGAAGTATAGGTTTATTTCACCAACGTAGGAGCTGAAGTGTACAAATGCGTGGTCAACTGTACATTTCATGCTACATTCTTCAACATAGAATCAAACATCAACATACTGTATATCTGGTTTGCTGCATCGGAATACATGCTGCATAAAAATATCTGGAATTTTATATTGCTATAACATTTCACACAATGCCTCACACTATCATTTTCAGCTTTAAACTGAGAACAAAGATATTAAAAACAAAGATTTTAAAAACAAGTCACAGCTTCACATACAAATTGTGCAGATGTTTGTGTGTTAATGACATTTAAACTTTTAAAAACAGTGACAAGTTACAAACAGTAACACACAGGAAAAGAAAACATGAATGCATTCACTGCAGGGGAAAAAAAACACAAATAACAAAGGCATTTTGCTTCAAATTGAGTACAGAATGAATCCAAATGACGGGAATGCTGCTTATGAACTGGCTAAAACGATGTATTAGAACTCAAACATACTCTTTTACATCAAACAACTTCTCTCGTACAAGTACAAGCACACAGAGACATTGCAACTCTCAGGTTATAAATGGGTAATTGCATTAAGAGTGTGGGCATTGTGTGGGAACAAACACAAGGTTTAACCACTGCCGAATGAGCCTCAAAAGAAACAAATATCCATAAAATTACTTCATCTCATAATCAAATGACTGGCCCACCGGAATGTCTTCTAATCTCTGAAACGAGGATCGGAAATTCAACATCTGCATCCAAACCATAAAATAATAACAAACAAAAACATAAAACAACAGGGAAAAAGAAGTTTCTAGGATTTTCCAACAAAACGTGTGAGAACCAGTTCACATTAAATAATATCTGACCGTTTATCTCAAAGCTTGTTATCATCTTCAAAATCTGACAGAAATGTGTCTATTTTGTGAAAAACAGCACTGTGGAATTAATCTTCACTGCTGAATTACAGAGAGTACCTAAGACACTTTTTTTTTTTTTTAAAAAGTTCCAAATACATTGTGTCTCAAATGCTGACAAATGATGTTTTTTCCTGTTAGTCTTGTTCTGAACTGATGGGCAAGACCAGATATAAAAGCAAGTGCATTTATAAAAGCAAGTGCATAAAGTATGCCATTTAGAATGTTTTCAGTTTCAGATGGTTGGATTACTGCAATATTGCTAACAAAGCATGCCTATGTCTTGTAACAGAACAGTCAGTCTGGGAAAAGAAATCACAAACTGATGTACATGACTCAGCTGTGTGGAAAGGCTGGCACAATTAAGAAATAAATTGTTCTGGCTTTGGCCAGCCAGAGCTGAAATTTTTGCACTTAAAATGCAGAAAATCATTTTTTAAGCATTTTCATAATTTCTAAAAGAGTAACATGAAAGGTTTGGAACTTTCAAATTAATATGAATCGTGAAATTGGAATTTAAAACACAGCACCAAAGTCGGCATAGAATACAAATATGTAATAACAAAGAGAGACATTACAAGATTCCAAAGCATCTTGATGTAAGCATTGCTGAGCAGTATATCAATAACACTGAATAAAACGAATACCACCTAGAATTTGTTTCTAATCTTGTGCTCAAAGGTACAGCATGCTTTTGGATATGGGTGCTGCAGTGCTGATTTCACAATCACATTACAAACAAACAAACAAAAAAGAGAGAGGTGAGAGAAAAAAAACTATTTTCATGGGAATGTAGGTGAGGGAAGGTTTAGGTCTGGATGACAGATATCTTAAAAAAAAAAAAAAAGAAAAAGAAAAGAACATATAAAAAAAAAGAAAAGAACAGGCAGCATCTTGAAGGTTAAAATGTTAAACAGAAAAATTCAAAAAGTAAATTGAACACCAAACTCCTACAGATCAGGAGGTGCATTTCTTGGAAGGATTTACATCAAGAAACAATGAATTAAGCCTGAAACATACACAGGCAGATGACAAAATGACAACAGGAAAGGTTTGAACACATTGTACGTCTATAATTTCAAATATCTTCCTAATATACACCAGCTGACCACACATGGCTCTCAAAAGTTGCCAACACACAGGAACAAAACCCCACCCCACAAGAAAAACTAAATAACAATATCTAAGAAACAGCAAATATCTCAAATGCCATATACTTATGTCAGGCTTATTACCACTGCTTATATCTTTACATTCAAGTGATGACGTCGCACTAAAAGACTGGAATGAAACAATCTAAAAAATATACAATTTACAGCATATATTCATAAATGTGGTTGACCATACTCTCCAAATATACTAGCAATGGCCATAGAGGTTGGTCACATTAGTCATTTTCCTCTTCTCAGTCAGTAAAACTCGGTCGTCCTCGATCAACCACAGTGGCGCAGTCTTGTGGTAGTGTCAAGGACAGCAGGTAGGATATCACAGGTTTGAACTCTTTCAAAGACACACATTTGTGGGGTTGTTCAGCCTAAGCCATCTTTTACAAAGAACTACTGAGTGCACTGCAGGCTCTTTTGGAAACACTGGAGGCACACAGATAAATTTCATCCACCTGAAGTGTGTGGCTTAAATTTCCAAAACAAAACTGCAGATGTCGGCATCTCTGAGGTCCAGCTGCTGGCAGACATGTTAAGAATGGATACATAGCTCTGTGACACTGTCTTAAACCCAAAATGGTACTCCATACTATCATCTTTATCATCCTCAAAAAGTCTCATGTTCTGTAACATTGTTCTCTTGGTGATGTCAATTTGTATTTAATTTGTATTTCCCCTCAAGTTCCATAGGAGTTTTTGTCACAGTTTGACATGTCAGGTAACTTCACAGGGACTGTTAGGCAGATGGGCATGGTGACAGAGTAGCTTCACAGTATAACTCTCTTCAAACTGGTTCCATACGTAATTGTCATCATGAGAGGATTTTTGTAGATGGTCTGGCTTATGCTGGATCAGAACAGGTTTCACTCAACTCTATGAAAATGACTTGGCAACAAAGCAACTCCCGAGCCAACTGCCTGGTGAGGACCTTACATTGATAGCTCCTTGTGGTGTGCTGGAACTGTGACTGAATGTATCTGGATGTGGTTGTGCAAGACAGAGCTGGAATGCATAGCATGGTGGTCATGGCACAAGAAGGCCTGGAAATATCACTACTGAGCCAAAGAATGATTTGGGATTTAAAAAAAAAAAAAATTAAACCAACAACTGAGCATACTGGGCAGAAAAACCTGACTAGTTATTTGTTAGAATTTTTCTGAAGAATGGAAGGAAACGGACAATGCACACTGCAGACTGGAGAGTAAGACAGTCTGCCGCATCTACGTACTGCGTTTGGCATGCATGGCATGGCAGAATATCAGTACGTGATCTCTCCCATTTACTGATCATACAATGTTCCACAACAATTGATGTCATCCAGCACAGCTTCCTTCAGCACACTGTCTCAGTCTAAAACACACAGTCGGTCACAGTAGCTGAGACTTCCAGCTTGACGCACTTCAAGTTGAAGCACCACACTCATTCCTTTAGTCTGCCATTCTTCATAGTTGTTACATAAATGAAAGGCCATGGGTGGTTACCCCAGTCAGGGTTTAGCTCTAGGATAGCACGCAACAAGTCCAGACTCTGGGTACTGGCCACTCCACACTTTTCGTTTATAAGATAGGTTGGTTGGCTGTTGTTATAGGTTGGATGGTGGTGGTTCCCTACACCAATGCAATATACAATCATCAGTATCAAAGGCACAACCACACATTTCTGTTTCAGATCGCGATCCCACGATCCTTGTTGCTGTTTGGTTGGTTCTTGTTACATGAAACTACCCAGTATGCAGCACCTCTATAACTGGTATATGGCAGCCTGAAGGCCTTCTTGCAGAATTTAGTGAAGTTAAAAGCTGCATCCTGGAACACTGGAGAATATAGTAAACATGGTAATAATATGATAGTTTTTTTTTCTTTTAAATCAACAAATAAAATCTTTTATTCTGTGTCTCTAACTGTCCGCCAGTTTTTCTTATCTTCCAATGTATTTGTTAACAGAAAAGTGACTTAAAGAAAAATACATATGTTAACTTGTAACACTCTCATACCAACATTCCTAAAAACATTTGTCTTTACAACAAATCTGATTTACGATAAATCTAAATAAATTCAACTGACCATCAAATCAATCTAACTTCAAGATTAAAAAAATGAAAATAAGAGACACCAAGCTCATAACCCTGACTGAATAAAACTCTGATAACATCAACTGATTCACAATCTAAATAAATTCAATCAACCATGAAATCAATCGAGCTTCAAGATAAAAAAATAAAAAGTTAGAGAAACCTAGCTCATACCATATACCCTGACTGAATAATAAAATCCTGATATCAAATGTTTTCATCTTTTACTAAGTACAATCTTACATCAGTGGAGCCCACTAATACTGACTCGTGAATTTCCACCAAGATGACATCCACTATAATATGAAGACTGGACATCTTTCTTCCTGCCACTTGACAAAGTTGATCTGAAATACTGACAAGATCTTTTTGAGCTTTGCTTCTTTTGATCTGTCTCCTGATTTCTAGAGTGAGAGTAAGAAACAATGAATTCTATGGATGTCTGAACTAACCGCAGCTAACAACACTATGTTAACAAAACAAACAGATCATACCAAGATAAGGACATGTTATGTGTAACTTGATGGTGCACAACAGAAGACCATTTCTGCTTACAGTAGCTGTCAAACACTTCACAGAGGTAGCATGTCCTTCACAGTCAAGATCATCAGATAAAAAAGCAAATGGGGAAAAAGGAAGAAAAGAACTACTTATGATTGCTCGAGTTTGCTCCTGCAAAACATGTTTGTAGCATGGTGCTCACAGGTGCCTTGTTCATACATTACTTTATGTTCAAATATGCTGTCATCAAATCAAAACACTGTTTTTTAATCTCTCACACAAATCCATGCGCACACACGAAGTACCTGAGAATGAACACTCATGACATTCCTACATGAAAGGCACACTGAAGTAATACAACAAGCACATTAGCTCCTACCCACAAACAAAACGCAAAATGCCAACAGTATTTGATGTACGCTACTGTTTCTGACAAAATGGTATTAGATGGCATCTTAGAACACAACATCATTGACACTGTAAAGAAGAACACAACTTAGCATAATCATGAATGCTGACCAAATAAGGTTGGGAATAAATCGTACAAAAATGAAACAAATCCAAAAACTTTTGGATTGCAGTTGTGAACATATAAAACTTGAGAAAAATCAAACCGACTGATACAAAGCAATGTACCACATTCTCAACGTGCGTCCAAAGTCTGAAAGACTTAACAGTTATTTGGACTTTGTAACACAAATCAGGTCTGTCCAATGATTATCTGCACCTCATAACATAAAACATTTCTGAGGCATGCATATGTACAAAAATGATTACAGTTTTATGGATTTTGTGACGCAAAACACATTCTTGTAGCATGCATAAGCGCAAAAACGTTTCCTTAGTACAGCAGCAGTAATAATGGATGGCAAAGAACATGGGCATCTTTTCCCAGGCCAAAATGGAACTTTCTCATTACCTCTCTACCTGTCTGCATGCGAACAATGAACAGAAAGAACGCATGATAGCAGAAACAAGTATGATAACATATGTAACATGGTCACATAAACATAGCTTAATAATACGTTCATAATGTGCATCTCAAGACTGAAAGACTTTACAACTTTGATGAACCTTGTAACGCAAAACATGTCTGGGGTATGCATTAAGTAATGCAACTTGTTTTGTAAAGCAGTGTGATAAGAAATGGCAAAACAATGAACACGTTCTCTTTGGCCATGCAGTGTCTTTTTCTCACTGCATTCTAAACTTCTCTGCATGCTAACCCCGCGCTTGCGCGCGTGCACACGCACACACACACACACACACACACATTCTCCCTGGCACATCCTTTTTTAGTTATATTTTGTGTGCTTTCTTTTAACACGATTCTATGGCTAATTTGGAATGTTTCTTGAATGTTTCACAAGCCAGTCATCTCAAAGACCCTATCAAGTGAATTCAGGACGAAGCCACACACTAAAATGAAAACTTGAACTGTTTCCTATGCTGTGGGTTAGCTTCTTTGCTGATTGCTACAGGTAGTTTTCATGCCACCCATGTCTTGCTTCAGATCTGTCACTGTTCAATCAGTTCACTTTGAGATTTTCCTACCATCCTTGAAATCTCTGAAATCTTGTCATCATCTTGTTTTAGATCTGTCATTGTTCAAGCAATTCATTTTAAGATTTTCATACTATCTCTGAAATCTCTGAAATCTTGTCATCATCTTGTTTTAGATCTGTCAGCGTTCAAGCAATTCATTTTAAGATTTTCATACTATCTCTGAAATCTCTGAAATCTTGTCATCATCTTGTTTTAGATCTGTCATTGTTCAAGCAATTCATTTTAAGATTTTCATACTGTCTCTGAAATCTCTGATATCTTGTCATCATCTTGTTTTAAATCTGTCAGTGTTCAATTAGCTCACTTTGAGATTTTCACAGTTCTTGAAATATTGTCAACTTGTTTCAGATCAGTTATGTTTTGAATCTATTCATCTTCTTACACTACATCTACTGTTGTTTAAACAATTCACTTTGTTCTCTTTTCATCATTATATTCAATCAATTCCATCTGAAATGTTTTTATCATCTTGTGTTAGATCTACTATGGTTTAAAACAATGCAGTATGAACTGCTTTCATAATCTTGCTTCAGATTTAGTAAAGTGATTATCAATATTTCTTTGCAGTCCTTCTGGTAAAATACGTTGACTTTAAAATGATTCCAATGAACAGATACAGACAAATTACTCCATACTACATGAAATATTGTGCACTGTAAATTTCCCAATATTTGTAACATACTCAAAAGAAAAGTTCACATATACATTTCAATGGAAGTTGAAGATCTTCAGAACAAAGACAAGATACTAAATCAGCAGATCAAAAATTTTCAAGTCTGTTATGCTCTGGTAATGTACGACACTGATGGCATCTTCAAGCTCTATAATATGCAAACTATAATTTAGCATGATAGATCTTCTCTCTCTCTCTCTCTCTCTCTCTCACACACACACACACACACACTTACATTTCAAGTACATTAATAAAACTTTCAGTAGAAATGTAGAAATGATGATGTGTCTTTGTGTATGTATATGTACGTGCGTGCATGTGTATGTGCATGTGTGTACGTGTGCATTTGTGTACGTGTGTGTTCAGTTTATAGACTAATGATGACTTCTTTTTTTTTACTTAAAACCCAATATGAACTCAGCAAAAAACTAAAAGAATGCTGATGCAAGCAAGAAACTTGAATTTCGGTCAATTATCACTATCCTATGTCAGAAAGTCATAGAAAGCAGATATGGCAACAAAGAGGAATGCATCACTAATTCTTAAATTTCAGTCAATTATCACTATCCTATGTCAGCGAGTCATAGAAAGCAGATATATGGCAACACAGAGGAATGTATCACTAATCCTACAATGTTTCAAAACAGCTGTGTCAAATTATGAAGGGGGAACCACAATATAGCCTGCACATCTCGTTCAGACTTTTGTCTGTTGCACCAGTTTATGCTACACTACAGGCAAAATGCTTGTAAGAGAAACATTTACTGCTGAGATAATGAACTGTAATGATAACTGCATTCAGTATCATTATTACGGAAGCCCAGCCTACCATACATAATAATGAGCATAATTATTCTTCAAAGAAGAATACAAATCCAGACTTGCTTCTTGTTCAGGCATCTCTAGCAATGCTAAAACCTGACAAGGTCAAGTCAACCAAACTGAAAGCAGAAAAATCTACGCCGAATAAAAGATTTACAAAAGATAAAAGCAGAACACCTTTTTCAAACTGTGGTATGCATCACCAAGTTCACTTGACTCTCACAAATATGTGGATCACCAAGTAAAACGTAACATTTACCGAAATTGAAAAGAAAAGCATGCACTGAAAAGAAGTCTATGATACACGGCAGTTTACGTTTGCTCCTCCCCTCAAATAAATCCACTCTGACATCACAGTAGTAAGTACACTTGGCAGCACTCTATTGCCAGCTGAACCGACAGTGCTGGACAAGGACACGAGTCAGAATTGGAGGAATGTCACATACAGGTGATGCCCATGATTTCAGCGGCAACAAAACTTGTGATGGATGAGAGTCTGACAACAAAGCAGTCGACTGCGTCTTGAAGTAATAGTTGTCCGGGGAAAAAAGTGGATAGTGAAGTCATAAATGTAAGGGGGGAAAAGGACAATGAAGTAAAGAATGTACAGTGAAAAGTGAACAAAGATAAACCTGATGACAAACGAAGGTGGAGGGGTGGTAGTGGTGGTGTGATGGAGGGCAATGTAGTCGGTCAACATTTTAAATATTGAAACCCAGCGTATTTTCCACTCAAATACCCTTTTCCAGAACCCTAACCAAAACTAATCATCCATCCTAAAAACGCAAGGAGACACACACACACACACATACACACACACACACACACACACACATATATATTAACTAAGCCATTAATGATCATTACGTTTCTGAAGGGCACTTGAAATAACTTGTCACAATATAAGTTTTTACTGTGTTCTACACAATTTCATTTGCAAGCATACCTTAATAAAAGCTTCATATCAAATTGTTTGCATCCAGTTTTTCAGGTTTATAAAATGCAGACCTACATGCCATGATATACGTATAAATGCACAATTTTTCATGACATATGGTAAAAAAAAAACACAATTTTCAGCCAAGAAATGACTGTAAGATTGTGGTCCACACGAGCACAAAGTTTTGAACATGGGCTGCTGACATAATCACAGGTCACAAAACAAGTGGGAAGAAAGGTCACACACACACACACACACACACACACACACACACCACTAATTTACCCCATTTCCCATCCCTTCCATCCAAAAAGTAGAATCACTAAATCTGGTACAGAACACATTAGAAAAAATTCATCAATGTCTTCCAGCCTTCAAAGTTAACAACTGCTATGAAGATTTTCCACCAAAGAGACTGACTAAAATTCTCTGCCAGTCTCTCCACTAAAATACACAATGCCAAGCTGATTGTAATGGAAAGGACTAATAAAGGAACTCCAGTTTCCCCTTCTCCTTGAGACTAGGAGGCTATTCCGCCATGCATCCTAACAGTCTATTTAAAGATTACTGAGTGAATCAACAATCTGATGCTATAAAATGACTGCTGCTACAAAGCCTTTCTCCTCCATAAGACACTCTCTTTGTGTTGTACCGGGGGCAGGAATTACAAGACAGTAAACTCAATGGAAATCTGAAAATGACCGCAGCATTGTTGAAAACAAGCTAACAGGCAAATTAATGCAATAAAGAGAACAAAATAACAATAATTAAAAGTCTGTGCAAATCAGACATGAATTTTCAAGACTAAAATGCATTTTTCAACATCACATAAAAAGAGCCATAAAAAATACACAAAATAAAACTCCCCAACTGGCTGTCTGCAGGGGAATTAAATATTTACATAGTATGGATTCCAACACTCACATTTTCCTGCTAAAAGCCATTTGGGGAGTATATTTTCTGCATTTCTCATGCCTGTCATTTGTGCCATCCCAAGAGGATTCATTTGCTAAAAATCGGTCTGTTTTTTTTTTTTTGTTTGTCTTTTTGAAGCTTTGTGTTCTATTTTGTGAGCTTATTTGTGCACGCATTTTGGAACCTCTGTTAGAAGGTAAAACCACCTACTCCAGAGCACAAAGCCTGTTAACTTTAACCAACAAAGAGTGCTGTGGAAAAGATCCCACTGAACAACTAAAAACAAAAGGAGTGTTTGTTTTTTCCTTGCTTTTCTTTTTATCTCCCACAGCCTTGAGTTGAAAACCCCCCCCCCCCCCCCCCCCCCCCCCATCTTATTTTCACCTTCCCTGTCCCCCACTTCTTATGCCCTGTCGTAAGACTCATTATAATTTACCAACTGCCTGTATAAATCTAAATAAGAGACACTTAGGCACAAACAGCATTTGTTGAAACACTTTCCATTAATTCATCAGCTCAAATATGATTCCAAATTCCAGTCATTCATCTGAAATCGAAAATCAATTTCTGAAATGACTGAAATCTATTTCATTTTTCATGACATGATAAATAAACAAAAAAAAAAAAGATTAAATAAATGAATTAATACTGTATGCCCAATGATACTACAATTTTGCTGTAGCTCAATTTAAATGTGAAAAGTAACCCCCGCTGTTCTTTTTCTACAGGCCATCCCTTGTAACCAGCAATAGCTTTATTGGTCTGAAAACTAACCTCCAGTTTCATCATGTTGGTATCAATTCTCAGATCTCTGTTTCTTCAATCTGACTAGAGACACACTGTTTAATGATCCCCACCAAATTTCATACAAACAGGATTGGGGACCTTTTCAGCATCCACTCAATCCACTCAATCCATCCACAAAATTCCACACGCATCTCCTCACTGGTCCATATGCTCTGACTACAATCACATCGACTGGCAGCTCAGAGCATCCAACAAAATTTCAAATTGCATATTGCAGCAAGAGCCATATTTTAGGGATAAACTTACATACATCTTTATATCGTCATTTTCTTTATCACACTTTTCTTGTCTCTGTACACATTTTTCTGACATCCACACTCCAGCTTGCAACTATCCTGCACAGATATACAAACTGATCTGAGATTTGCTCAATGTCCTCATTCAGGAATGTCAGGGTCTCAAAGTCATCTGCAGCCAATACATTGAACACTGATGCACTCTAAGTCTAGTACATGTGTTTAGACATCCGACATGCTCTGACACTGGCCAAAAGACAGTAAGCATGACAGAGGTCTGGAAGTGGTTTCCCATTTCAACAACTGACAGACAGGTTCACGAAATGAGAGAGAACTTATTGGCACATTGCATACCTTGATATCTGGTGGGCAGTGACGGTCAGACAAGTTTTGTGCATCTTCAGAATTGTGGAGCCTAGAGGCAATGGTCCTATCCATGCTCGATGGCATAAATACTTTTGTGAGGCCAGAAAGGTGTGTGAGACTAACTAAAATCATGCAGCAGTGTGTCATTTTTGCATGAAGTGTTTTAAAAGAACCCAGAGCCACATGGGAAGTGTCCCTGGCAAATTCCTGTATGAAAATTCGCTTTAACTGGCAAACAAAAATATACAAAAACTACAGATCAAAAAAAAAAAAAAGTGTGGCAATCGACTATGGTGATGCGCTTTCTCCCATAGCAAAAATTCTCTCACAGACGAGCCTTTTGTGACAAAGTGATACAATACAGTTTTATCAATATAATTCAAAATGTTCCCACTGGGATTCATAACTTTTATCTTGTTTTTCTTTATGATCGTGTCATATTTTTTTAACGATCAAGTATTCTCGCACCAATTTCAGCCAAAGCCTCATCTTTTCTGGATTCTTTTACCCACACATTCAAGGCAAGGAAACGGGATTTTACATCTTTTCGCCTGTGTATGGGAAATTAGCACCAACACTCAAGGTCTGAGGGACGAGGCATAGAAGACCAAGACTAACACAAGAGTCTGTCTCTTCCTAGCTATGCCATCACACCACAAATCCACTGCAAATCAATTACAGCAGATGTTGTACCTAGGACACCATACACATTGTTGTCCTAGTTTTACCTATTATTTTGTAAGTTACATGAGACCCTGCATTAGACATCGTATCCATCAAGATAATCAATGAGTGAGAGATCTCTAATTATTCAGCAACATGACCACAGTAAATGTGTCTCTGTTTTTAGACCACTATCACTATTCACCAAGATAAGGCACAGCTCTGTGGTTTCATACACAGTATAGGAATCCTGTATGTTGCAGAAACAGTAAATAATGAGAAAACTGCAGATATATAGTAACATTGCCAGCACACACAACTGTCAACACAGAAGGCTGCATTCGTGTAAAAACACATGGTCTCTGCCATTCTGACCCCATCTCCCATCAAATATGATATGTGGACATCAACCAAGTTGCAAAACTCAAGTCTCCTTTCACCGGCAGTCACAATCCATGCACAAGCTCAAGACTGGTGAACATCATGGAGCCAGCCAGTCCTATGTGAGAAAGCTTCAGTCGTGTGATGTGCTGACTGAAGAATCACTGAGGCAAAAAGGTGTTCGGGTCTACCAGCAGGAAGTGTCCTCTTTCACTTGTTCCAGGCCATCAACCCTTCACGATTCTGTTGACACACACACAACGTCACATTACATTGCAGTCTGCACTCTCTGTTCAACATTGCAACAGTGATTTTGTACACTTAATAACACAAAAGCTGTCATCAACAGAAAACCTAACAAAACAAACAAATCTAAGAATCAAAACACAAACTTCACAATACTACTTCAGACAGGAAAATCTTTTTATATATATATATATATATATATATATATATATATATATATATATATATATATATATGAATTATAAACAAAGCTTGCTCTTATGTCTTAGATTGTAGAAATAAGGGGGTGATAAGCCTTCATATCTGCAGTGGTAGATGATTCTGCCTAACTGACAATATGTGCTTGAGTGGGTGAATGGGGAAGAAATAAGGAAGTGATAAGCCTTCTTATCTGCAGTGGTAGAAACTACCACTGCAGATATGAAGGCTTATCACCCCCTTATTTCTACAATCTAAGAACATAAGAGTTTCTACCACTGCAGATATGAAGGCTTATCACCCCCTTATTTCTACAATCTAAGACATAAGAGTTCCCCATTCACCCACTCAAGCACATATTGTCAGTTAGGCAGAATCATCTACCACTGCAGATATGAAGGCTCATCACCCCCTTATTTCTACAATCTAAGACATAAGAGCAAGCTTTGTCTATAATTCAATATTTCTTGCAGTCATTGCAACACCAAGCTGCTCTGTAAGTTGCTGGAATGGTGCTCGGTACTTATCCTTGGAAATTTATTAGTTTGTTATATATATATATATAAAAAAAAAAACAAAAACAACAAGCTGTCAAGGTTACAGTTGAAATTTTTTGCTTATATGCCTTCATCAGCAAATGACCTCTTCCCTGAGTGCCAGCAGGTACGGTAGAGATAGTCACAGTCAATGCACCACAAGTCCAGGACTGTTGAAACATCATGGAGCCAGCTAGTCCTACATGAGAAAGCTTCAGTCATGTGATGTGTTTACTGAAGAATCACTGAGGGCAAAAAAGGTGTTCATTGTTCACTCCTGGGTCTTGATCTGTTCATGGCAGTGGTCTCAGATCAGCAGCACAGAAGTCTAAAAGTAAATATATATATATATATATATATATATATATGATACTTAGTAACAGCTGTTTGCAATATATATATACTTATATATATTTTTTTTTCTGAAACACTTGATCACGCTGACAACAGACATGAAAAAGAAAAGGGAAAAAAATGATGAAAGTTATTTTGTGTTTTCTTTAGAACATTTTCATCCGTTTTTTGTTTTTCCTTTCTTTTTTTTTTTTTCTTACCATGCATTCCATTACTAAATAAATGTTTGCAGTTTCTAATCATGTAACTTCAAGCACAGTTGCAAAAACCTAATTACTCCTATGCTTCTGTGCTGTGTTGATATGAGACTGCTGCCATGAACAGACCAAGACCCAGGAGTGAACTACGACTAAAATCTAAAGGCAAAAGGAGCAGAACAGACCAAAGGCTGTACATAATGCAGAAAATGAAAAACAGGCTTACAGCAGACCCTTTTGCCCCACCACGCCTTTGCCTGACAAACACCTGCCATTATCATTTGTTTATGTAGACCTGAAATTGAAATCATCCCACTTTCCGTGCAACCATCGACACATTATCAGCGTTCACAAATGGAGACTTTCCTACACTCAGACTGAACGATTAGGGCACTTTTACAGAGAGTAAGATAGCTAAAAACTATAGCTTCACCCATGTAATGAGCAAAGCAAATGCAAATCAGATACATGTGTTTAACAATTTAGCTGAACCAATAGCAAAACATATACCCACAAATCAACATGAATATGAAAAACCCCAACAGCCTAGTAATGCCACTACCTACAGAGATTCCAACAGGTAACATGTAGAGAAATAATTACCTGTGCGACTAGCAATGCGGACACCCATCTGTACATCTCCTCTTCAGAAGGCAGACTCACGCAGTGACCAAAACAGTTGTTTTTAGATTTCTCGTCTCGGCTGTTCACGACAAATGTGAAGCCAAAACTGTAACAAAAGCAACAATTTAATGAGGTGTTGCAACCAAAAAGGTAAAAAAAAAGTAAACATTCTGATGAGTTTATTAAAGTCAGAACTGTAACAATGTAAAATGTTACTGAGTTTCTTGCAGCTACATAAGCAACAAAAGTAAAACTTTGCTGGATTTGTCACAGCCAATCTGCAACAAAGTTAAAGTTTTGATGAGGTTCCTGACAGAAACTTAACGACAGACCTGTTGATGCATTTAGCTATATGTGTACTTGTGCATGGAGAAATGTGCTTTAACACATAAGAGAGCGCGTGTGTATGTGTAAACAAATAAGCATTATATGTGTGTACGCTATGTGGCTAGTTATGAATCCACTATATACCATGCCTGTGCACTCATATATTCAACCTGTAATGTGAAGTTTGTTTATCCACTGACTCTTACCAATATTCCTTGTGACATGAGATTACTTCATTATACAGACATGTCTTACACACACACACACACACACACACACTATTCTTTCAAAGCTAAGATCTATTAAGATACTGCAGAGAGTTTCTTGGGAAATTTATTTGAAGAATTTCAAGCATAGTTATTCTGCTTCTTTATTCTATTCTATCTTTTATTTATTCTCAATGCTGTGAAAAAGTACATGCTGTGCATACATGCATGCATTTTTATTGAGAGTTTGCACATTCAAACTATAAGCATACATATGCCTGTGTGTGTACGTGTGCATGCGTGCGTGCATGCATGTGCGTGTATGTGTGTGTGTGTGCATTTGTACATAGTGCGTACGTGTGTGCGTGCGTGCGTGTGTGCATGTGTGTGTGTGTGTCTAAGTGTCTGCATGAGAATATTATATTCCACTCAACATGCACACCTGTTTGGTGGGGGATCTCTTGGGGTCTATGCCCAGGTAGACGGTCAGTTCTTCCACCTTCACGAGCACAGCTGACTCTTGGCCTGACAACAAAATAAACATAAAATAAATGATATTCCCCATTTACACTAACCTTACAACAACCACATTAAGAATACCTTGTGCAAGCTGCACAGAGTGAAAGTGTTCACAATCCTCAAACCTTTTGTTCCAGCAACCCATACAGTTCAGCAGCACATAGTATCGCTCATCTCAACACTACTTTAAATGCTGACGGTGCATATCTGATGAACATTTGGACAAGTCGAATACATGTATCACACATGAAGATGTGAACAATTTTTTTTTTTTTGGTGGCGAAGGGGTAGGGTGTGGAGTGAGGAGAGGAAGGGGGGGGGGGGGGGGGGGGGGGGAGGGGGGAGGGTCTCCATCTTCTGTCCTGTCTCAGCAGCATACCTCTCGTGGCACCTCTTTTCATTTCTTCTGTCACAGCCGCACCCAGGTCCCAGGTCTACACCTGCAGGTCAAAGGGAGCTACCAACGTCAAGACTGTCATGAGACCACCCATCAAAGGCAGTAATGCACTGCTGATGAGTCATTCACGGATGATCAGCAGTGCTTAATGTGATCTAATACAGGCAGGACAACGCCTGCTTAGCCCTCAACTCATGGCCGTTATCACTTAGTTGCAAAGCCAGCCATAAAGAGCATCCCCCTATCTTTGTAGACCACTGTAGCGCAAGGTACCTGAGCATGACCTACTGTATAAAGTGAGAAAGTCCTTGCCCCGACAGCTGTTCTGGAATGCAGCGTTTTCCAACTCCAGTCCCTCCCTTCAACATTCGACCTACACTCCATCCTCCATCACTCATTCACCACTGACAGTTCAGCTAATAACCCCTCCCCCCCACCCACTCCCCCAAACTCCATTCTGCCAACCAAGGTGACATAACGTTTGGTTCAAACTGGGTTATCGGGGACACTTTGTATGACAAGACATGCTTTTGAGGAGACCTGCTATGGTTTGAGCCCTTGAGGCACTTTTAAAACTATATTTTTCAGCTTCTGTCAAGTCTGACACTGAGTAACAGTGATAGAAAACTGTCCATTTCAAACACCTATGCAAAAATCCAGCAGCCCAGGTCTTCTGAATCAACAACAGCTAAAAAACCAAGTAGACTAGACTATATGGGCATGTTTGTCTTCACTTTAAGCTGAAGCAGCTGCAAGTGTGATGACATACGTACAACTATAACTAAAGGTTACAGATAGTTTCTGGAATTTTAGTAATTAAAAACTGATCACCATGGTAAGCTATAAACATAAAAAATACAGAAACAGACACATACATAGCAAACATCCATTACTACACTTTAAAACATACTTTCAGCAGTATTGTCTGACAACTTTTTAAAGCACCTGCAGGTCAAACATTCAAATCTTGAGTTCTTTAGATACAAAGATATAGTATCCAAGGTTGTTATAGCTGAGGGTAATACTGAGGCTAAACTCCTACAGAGCTGAGGGTAATACTCAGGCCAAGCTCCAACTGCATATAAAAATGCTCAAGATGGCATGTGTTTCAAGTGGCAGCTGATGAAAGTCCACCTCCTGGCCTCCCTGCATGGCTCAGCTTCTATGCCTGGCAAGTCCATTTCCACTGACAGGTGAAGGACAATGGCAGGTTCCTTAAAATCAGACACTTACTTCAAGGCAACGGAACTCATCAGCATGGGATGGCAAGTTCATCTACGGGAAGGATAACCCTGATTTCCAATATCCAAGCACAGTAGAGAATGTTTTTCAGCCTTGACTGATTACTTGTCAACGAGAAGGTAAACTCAAACCTGATGACCTAAGGAGCCTAAGTTAGAGACACCAGGCCAGCATGCATATTTTTTAAACTATGGTGCCTTTAAACTCATGGCCACACACTCAACTAGAATGATAATGACTTTCACCAGCTGAGGTTGTTCCACAATCTGCAGAACCTTCCAATGATGGCTTTATTCACCATCAGATCTGGACTGTGCGACAGTGAATGTGGAAAAGCAAGAAGCAGGTATGAAGTATACTTACTCTGCTGTCTTTGTAGAAGGTGAGAACACACTGCTTGAACTCCACTGTCACTTTCTTGAATTTTGTCTTGGACTTAGAATCAGCATATCTCACCTCTCCAAACAATGGCCGGGAGTTGTCATACTGAAACCAACAAAACAAAGACCTTGCTAGTCCTTGAACATGCATTGTTCTACAACAGGGTATCATTTCACTGTCTTAAACACAAATTGCTCGACATAAATGTGATGGCAGAAAATTATTTCGCTGCTTTTGCTATTAACAGTGGACTTTGGGAGTTAAAAGCAGGGACAGGAATTTGTGTGTCAACTGTCACAGTGTGTGCATGTGCGTGCGTGTGTGTGTGTGTGCGTACGTGTGTGTGTGTTTGTGTGTGTGTGTTGTGTGTGTATGTACGCACTCATATGAATGCACAAAAGATTCTTCAATGCAAATTATTTTCAAATCCAATTTATAATTGGCATATTTTTTGGCACAAAGTCATGCATTCTTGGAGCATTTTTCCCCCAAGATATTTTGGGACATGTTTCCAAAGAAGCTGACACTGCCAGACACCCATTTGCAGACCAAAGTCAGCAACAGTTGTTCTTTGAGCAAAGCCACCAATTTCACAAAACAAGTCAACACACCATGGTTTCACTTAGCAAGTATAACTTCCGCTCAAGAATTTCATCTCTAGATTTTTGTGGGGCACACTTTTTTTCTAGTTCCTCATATTCGTCATGTTTTGGCCAAATATGTATACAAAATATGGCATTTGCATATGGGCAAAGAAGTTTCTGAAAGTACATTTGTGTACGTGCGTGGATGTGACTGTGTGCCTGTGCTTGTGTGTGAGAGCATGTCTGCATGTACCTTCTGCTGCATGCCTGCCTGTCTGTCTGCTTGCATGAGCAAACAGAACATTAAATCAACCCTTGTACACTGTATTTGTCATTTGCACTATCTTTACAAAACATTCCTCCAAACAGCTGTCAGTGATCTTTAAGCCACTTCAGTTTCTAAGCAGCGCAAGAACTCAATCATTTCCTTTACAATGACAACCATCCCATAAAAAGCCCATACATGGTGTTATTTCTTGCCGGCAAAGTGATGCTACATATGCTTCCAGTTCCACTTGGGAAGCATCAAGTGTCATGAAACAGAACCAATACAAACACCATGTTAGTAAATGCAAACAGTCCTGTCACAAAATGAATTGCGAACAAGCCAACAGAAGGAAGGAAACACATGCAAAAACTGAGCAGAAAGACAGAATGAAAACAGAGTGTGAGAGAGTGAAAGAGAGAGAGAATAACATCCAACACATACATGCGGACTGACATGCATGCGCTTACACACAAACACACGCACGCGCATACACACACACAACACACACAATCATTTCACACACACACACACACACACACACACACACACAATACATATACGATATATAAATCACACATACACACAGACGCATACAACCCACACACCCATAAACAGCATGGCACACAGACAGACATACACACACACACACACACACAGAAACCACTACTCACATATTTGTCTAGCCTATCCATTGTGTCTGTGTCAGTGAGACACAGACACATCTCTTTCCTGAAGGCCTCCTCCCAGTCCCCCCACCTGCCTGTTGTCATCAAGACGTTACAGCTGGGGAACAGTGGTCGCTCTGAAACATCAACAGAACATAGGCTCAAACACCATGTCTCTTGTGTTGCTGTTCTTAGTAATAGTCGGGGAAGGCAGAGATGGAGGAAGGGGTGGGGTGCAGAGGAAAGGAAAAATGGAAAGTTGGGCGTAAAATGACAGTTTCTCTTGTGCAAAATGTTATTTGTTCCAACAAAATTTGTAAATTTTCTCCAAGACAAATGTCTGTTGTTATTTTCTTTTTGATTACAAAATGTTTTTTTTTTTCTCACATACAAAATGTTACTTTTCCTTCACATAGAATTCTGATTTTCTCCACACTTATGTTCTACAACATAAATACACATTATAAACTTCTACTATGCAGAAACAGTTAACCTATAAATTCCCTCCACACTTTTCTTGGATTAACAGGAGAAACTACCAAAGAAGAAAGGAATGCATGTAAAGATCCAGTCCACACTTAGTTGGTTCTTAAAAAACAAAATAAAATCACAAACAGCTTTTCCTCCAAACAGAAAATGTCGAGCCATTTTTTTTTTTTCCGCCTTACCCAGAGCTCCTTTGAAGAAGATTTCAGTAAGAGCAAAGCTGCGTCCTGACAAATTGCACTTGCGGGTCAGATAGTCCACCACGTCCTGTGCTGTCGTGGCTGGCGTGACCTGCCACACACACCACAGACACCTGTCACCATTGCCATCATGCTGTAAAGTTTCCATGGAGGTCATTTCCTTTGACAGTGTGCAGCACTGGGAACATTTCTCTGATCTGAAAAACCTTTGAGGGGAAGTAAGCTCCAAAGACGGACTACTCAACACATTCTTAATACACGCGAGGTCTTTTCTCTTTGCTACACAGTTTAGGATATGACCACCAATTTTTTCATTTTGACTTGCCACATTTGTTTGAAGGGAAGTTACAAGCGACATATTTCATCCTACAATTTGCCTGAAATGCCTCATTTTATAAATCACAACAGTTTTAAAGTGTGTTTAAACAATCCAGTTTCCTAGTGTGACTATTCTGCATGAGAACGGTGTAAATATCTATAAACAATGATTGGATTATCTGTTATCTACGCTAATGGACACTGGATAGCAGTTGTGATGTGCACAGCATATGAGCTTCCAGGCATATGTGTGCACACATGCTTGCATGTGTTTGTTTTCGTGAATCATTGATACAGCTATCTCTTCTTTCAATCTGTGATTCTGACTGCAGACTCCGGTAAGACTAACGTTACAATTCAGAAAATAAACAAACTAACTTCATGTAACATCTCAGGCAGTACAACTATGTTGATGCATGAACATGAGACATTCACCGCTAACAAGAATAAAAACGAAACACTGGGATGAGCATTATCATCATTATGCACATTTCTTGAACTTATCTAAAAAAAAACCCAAAAAAGATCATCCTGGTAGCTTTCATTAATTGAAATGGAAAAGTAAAAAAACAAGAACATATTCCACTGACAAACAGATAATCATAACGCATGGACATGCACACATGAGCATGGTTCACTGGCTATGCACACACCTCACAGATTTTAGGGCTACACATATTGACCATCTCAACATGGTTCACTGGCTACGCACACACCTCCCACATTTTAGGGCTAGTCACACAGACCATCTCAACATGTTCACTAGCTATGCACACACCTCCCGTGATTGAAGGACTACTCACATTGACCATCTCAACATAGTTCACTCACTATGCACACACCTCCCAGACTGAAGGACTACTCACATTGACCATCTCAACATGGTTCACTCGCTATATCACATTGACCATCTCAACATAGTTCACTCACTATGCACACACCTCCCATACTTTAGGCCTACTCACACTGAGCATCTCAACATAGTTCCTACTCTATGCACCTTCCTCCCAGGTTTTAGGGCTATTCACAATGACCATCTCAACATGGCTCACTCGCTATGCACGCTCCTCCCAGACTGAAGGACTACTCACATTGACCATCTCACACTGCCCGCTGTGGCTGTACATGGAAATTGGCATCAGGAAGGTGCTGGACAGCTGGGACTGCAACAGGAACACACACACACACACACACACACACACACACACACACACACACGCTTCATGAACACACTCCTGTCAAACTCACTACTTCTGTGAAAACCATCAACGAGTTTCACACACACTAAGGTCTGTTTATACATCATCCGAACTAAGTACTTGTGCGGACAAAATAGAGTGTTACACACCCTATGTATCCCCATCACCTATAAGCTATATATGAGCAGTGAACTGTCAAAAGTTCACTGTGTCTTGGGCATGGCATGAAGGATGGCGGGACCGCTCCCTCTCCTTCTATTGCCTTCAACTTTCCCTGAGCTGAATCAGGAACCCATTTACTGCACAGTGGACAGACATGGTTTTCAAGCTAAAAAAAAAAAAACCTGCCCCGTCAAGTGGTTCAAATTCATGACCGACAGCTCTGCAGACTCGTGCTCTCATCCTTTGACCATGCACCCTTCCTAGTTTGTGTATGCTTTTTTGTTAAACCTACTACTTGTGTGGATAAAAAAAAATTTTAAAGTATTTTACACAGATTATATACACTGCCTGTCTTGTACAATCTTCTTAATGCTTGTGTGGATAAAATGAAGAGTTTCATACACTTTATGTATAACCAGCTGTTCAACACTCTACTTGTGGGGGAAAAATATTTTCACACACACACACACACACACACACAGAGGCACACACATTTCAAGTGCATCCCCATCATGTCACTATCTCCATGAATAAAACAAAGTCTTCCTGTAGCAGAAAGACCAGTGGGTCTACTCCAACTAGCGGTCAAGCCAGCTCCTCTCTCAAGATCACCTCCTCCTTGGCTGAAGACAAAGACGGTGGGGGTCAGAGCATAAAGCTGCTTTCTTTTGGTCATGATTTCTTCCACAAAGGATAATCACTGAACTGTTTCATAAAATACCATCCTTAGCTGTCATGCTAATTTGTTTTGTTGAGGGAAGTGCTCAAATGATTAGAAGGGACATGGATCAAACAATGTCTGACTTGTTCTGATAACTCAAAACCAGTATCAGTCACAGTACTCCAATATATCATTGTTCAATCAATCTCATTTGGGTGATGGCAGAGGCTTGCATCAATCCCCAAATATCTTTCGTTTACACGTTTTCTTAGGCTGAAAGGATACCTGATTTAACCCTCTTGCATTTGCATTTTCCAGCCCAAAACTGCTTCTAGTATTCATACTTTTTTGAGAATCAATGGAATGTGGTCAGTTCACGACCCTAGTCTTTTGAATGAATTGTTCCCAACCCCCATACTACTGCTTTGGTTTCAATGGACACCTCACAGGGATGCCCCTTCATTTTGGCCATAGGTCATAGTGTGTGAGGGAAAGTAATGTGGCTCGTGCGGCCTGTTCCAGCCGTAACAAACACTGGGGGAGACAAACAGAGCAGCTGGATACAGGCAAAACAAATGCAAGGGGTTAACTTACTCCCTTGCGAAATACTGTCCCGTGTAATGACATGTTTGTACTACTATCATCAGTAACACTTCCTGTCTATCGTTTACAGACCAGCCAAGCATATGAGGGCTGAAAAGAACACAAACGACAAAACCATTCACAAATCAAAGCCCGAAACACCAAACACATACTTTCCTCGGCATCTGGTATAGAACACATTCAATAAATAACAGCATCAAGGAAAAAAAATCTTCAGCTGGATACCACCACACAAAGCCAAAATCACCAGCCACCTCTACTTATATTTCTTTCTGATTTTGATAAAAGTAAAAGTTTAGTAGCTAAAATGCAAAATATAATTTTCAAAATGCAAACAACACTGTTGATTAGGCAGCAGTTCAGCTACCTAGTTGTTGAGAAGAGTAGTCGGAGAGAAATTTGAATGACTGAAACCGAGTACAGAGGAGTCACGATATTTACAGCTGAAAGCCCATTGGAAACAGAGAAAAGTGTTAACATCCAAGATGCAAGATTTCAACATAAAACATAAACGAAGAGGCACGAAAGAAAGATATGATGTAGAAAGGCATTTCTAGCATAAACTTTACAAAAGGTCTGGTTGTTATTCATAACTGAAAGATTCCCTGGTATTTTCTGGGGAGACATCACTGCAATACACCTTTCGGGAGACCTCAACAACTGCAACATATCTCTCAGAGAGCCACAACAGAGCAATACAAAAAGAAACAGCTGTATCTTGAATATGCTGAAGGAAGGGCCAGTAGCAGAAGTGCTAAAGTTGTGAATGCTCTGCAAAGAAAGAGTTCAGATATGAGAACCTACTGAACTGAGCAAAGACTTTGGTGTTTTTACCATCATATGAATCTATGCTTAGTGACACACCCCAAAGGAAACGCACACTATACTGACAAGCTCCATAATCACACACTCCTCCGTGAATGTACTATAAGATTACATGCAACAAATTCCAAGGATGATGCCCATTACACGCAAGGCATTCTAAGGACATGAATTCATTACATGCCATAAATTTCAAACAAGACTTTCCATTATGTGCCTTAAATTCTGAGACTGCTGATTGCTCGCAGTTAAATCTGCAGTTTAATCTGAGGAAGACTGTTCATTTTGAGCAGGAAAAAAAACTGAAGAATACTGTTCATTATGCGCAGTAAATTTCAAAGAAGACTGTTTATTATATGCAGCAATTTCTCGAGGAAGACAGTCCCAGTAAGTATAGTAAAAACCCAAGGAAGAATTTTGCAAGGGAGACAAAAGCTCACGATTTTCCTGCTGGAACCATTTTGAAAGCTACTCATTTTTTTCTGAGATACAATACAAAGGTTCAGAAACAAAAAGAATAAAAGATGGAGAGAAAGGCAGCAGTTAATCCCGAATATAAAAACTGAGGACACATGCATGAAGAAACCCACCTGTGCACACCCACATGATTACATGCACACTCACCCTGAACCCCCCCCCCCCCCCCCCCCCCCCAACAACATACATATGCGCAATAGCCACAAGCAGGACCACCATCCCCACCATGCACACCAATGACCACACCTCCAAACAAACTAAACGCTCTGAAAACCGGGTCAAAGACAGACAGCATGCACAGACACATGCTGAGCAGAGGGGGAAAGACAACCAGAACCGCTGAGATAAAAAATACTTTGCGAACATCTTGCTGAGCAGCAATGATCCTCTGGGTGGCAGCTTGAATCTTGGCTTCATGGTCCAGCTCTTCCTGCTCTATCTGTTCACAAAAAGGGAGGTGGTCAGGCAGGAATGTCAGAGCTTGAATGTGTGTGTGTTTGTGTATGTGTGTGTGTGTGTGTGTGTGTGTGTTTGTGAGTGAGTGTGTGTGTGGGGGGGGGGGGGGTGCATGTCAGAGAGAGAGAGAGAGAGTGTAATGTTTCCCTGTGCAAGCATACAAGTTGGCATGAACCTATGTGACATTTCAAAGCATGTCAATAAAGAACAAGTATGATCTGTCATCTTCAGCTCATTGTTGTATTCCTACACTGCTATTCCAAACTGTCCTGCAATCATCCACTACCTTCACTTTCACATGAGTCAGTACAGTAAACAGTTTGTCAGGTAAGAAAAATAAGAAATCATTAACCTGATGTCTCACCAGCCCTACCAGTAAATCAGTTAATATATCACTCTGATCGATGAATTAGGTAGCAAATGCAACAAAAGAAACAGTTTCAGCTAAAGCAACATCACCACCACATCAATCATTTAATCAGTCAGTTAATCAATCAACATATCAATCAACCTCAATCAATCAACCCACTGCCAGTCAATCAATCTATCTATATTCATCAACCTAAATCAATCAATCCATCAACTAGTTACCTGGAAAAGGTAGTCTCTCTGGAACACCAAATCTAGCAGCACCTTGATTTCATGGCCTGGATTGTTCCCTTGCACCTGTGTATAACACAAAACAACAACAAAGGTCAACAGTGCTTCAAGGTTAACACACGCAACGAACCTATGGCAACATGACAGCTGTCTATGGCAAAATCATGTTTAAAAAAATGCCCTTTAACTTGGTAGGTAAGCATTAAAAAAAAAAAAAAAAAAAAAAAGAAAACACACACACACACAGACCATCAACAAGGGAGAGAAAGTAAAAACACAAAGGGTAGACAATAGTGCTCTCTGGCACATGCTCTTCTCAGGGACAGTGGCACTAATTCCACACAAAGATATCTGCCATGACAATAAAATAATGTTAATCAGTATTTCATGTTCCCAACCCCCCCCCCCCCCCCCCCCCCCCCCCCCCCCCCCCCCCCCCCCCCACTCCCACCCCACCATCAACTTCACCCCATCTTGTATCAATATGATCTGTTTCTTGAACAGCCATCAATATGATAGGGTAATATGCACTAAAATGAAATGCAAAGCAAACTCATCATACCATTAAATCCTGATAAAAATTCTTGTCATGAAACATAATCTCTGATGCAACATTCAAAAGATAAATTACTCTTCCCAAATTACAGAGATACAATTCAGAAGTATAACATGTGTGCACAACTGCATAAACACGCACATGCATGTATACCTAGCACAAAAACAATTGCACTAAACATATCTACTCACATTGTTGAAGCAAAGCTGTAAAAATCTCATCATAATCAATAAAATAATCATTACAAATGCCTCTCAACATGAACGTATTCGTAGAGAGTACGATTAATTTTCTAATTCCCAGCAGTGGTTAGCATCACAGACTTACAGGAAGAGAGGTCACAGGTTCAATATCCATCAAAAGCTTTTTCTGTGCGAGAGTTTCTGGCCAGGCCAGCTCTTATCCAGAGGTAAGTGAACTACAGACTTGAATGGGAAGACCGCAACAATGCAATGAAGTTTCATCCACTTACTGCATGCACCCTTAACAGCGCAGCTCAAATTTACTACCAAAGCTACATGTCTTAAAATCTCTAGGGTCTGGTTGAGGCCAGAATACACCAGGGAAGGAAGCACTGAGTACCATTCTGTCAAACAGCCTAAGACCAGAATGGTACTCCACCACATCATATCCATCATCCTGAAATGCGGTTGTGTTTCAAAAAAGATTCAAGGCGTCCGTGAACCTTGCACTTTGACACCAGATGGGCTTACCGGGTCATTCTCTGTGCGCATGAGCGTGGGGGCAAAGCAGGTACACAGAGACTCTACGTTCATCTTGTTGTGGCCTTCAAACTGTGCCATCCTGCACACACAAAAAGCACAGTAGGGTCACATCTGCTTCTGTCAAGCCTGTCCCATCAACAGGTTTTGAGTCTTGGTTTCGAGTGAGACCATTATGGACCAGCACACAAAAAAAAAAAAAAAAAAAAAAAAAAAAAAAAAAAAAAGAAAAAAGAAAAAAAAAAAAAAACAAACAATGAAATAGAATGTACGGTTTGCTGTGATCTTGTGTCATGTGGTGTTATGTGGTGCGGTATGGTGCGGTATGGTGTGGTGTGGTTTCACATGATATTGTAAGGCATGGAGTGACCTAATGTATTGTGGTGTGGTGAGCTTGGGTGCTGTGTGCTGTAGTGCGGTGTGGAGTAACGTGGTGTGGTATGTCTGCATATATTTCCCTCTCTCTCTCACTCTCTCTCGATTTTATCTTCCCAATCTTCATAACTATTTCCAAAAATTCAACTCCCAATTCTCCATTGGAATGACCTCAGCATCTAGCTTGATGCATTCTCCACAAAAAAAGCACAGAAAACTTGAAAATTACTCTGGGCTACTATCTTTCATGCTGCCAATGAATCAACCCTAAATAAAAAAAAAAAAAATCTGTACAGGACTCACTTCCATATGTGGAGGACGATGTGGCGTAGTGTGTGTGTTGTAGTTGACCAGGGGCAGTTTTTCCAGTAGGTAGCGGTACCACAGGAATTTATTGTGATGGTCCTCTCGATCACTGCACCATGATCAACACAGACAAGAGAATTCACTGTAATCTTAGCATATCCTGTTCCATCATAGACGAACAAATTTGTATACCTCCTAAGTTATGTATCTCTCTTTCATCATATGAATAAAGTTATGGGTGTTCTTTATAAGTAATTCACATTTGTTTCATTTTAAAGGCAAACACTACACAGTTATTTTCCTTCTGTTTAATATTCGGGTCATGTGAACATCTTTTAAAGTTTTTAAATTGCTTGCGTCTAAATCATTATGAGGATATATCACCGCCTGGAAATACAACTGCCATAAGTCTGAAAATCAAATTTTACAGGAGACAAAAAAAACAAACCCTGATTATTATCCCCACATAATATACTGCGAGCTGAGTTTTGTACAAGTAGTTTGATTACAGGATGTTTATTTTTAGGATAATGTGATTGGGACTCGGCTGCGTTATGCCCCTTGGCCTGTTCTTTAGTAGTATACCAAAAATCTCAAAAATGTAAAAAATTCAAGTTACGGCAGTTGTATTTGTGGGCAGCGAAATGTTTCTATACTTTGTCATGTGTCATGTTTCTTTATGGATGCAAATGATACTGAACTGTCTCATCAAATAGGCAAATTCAGAGTGCCGTTTTATTTTCCACTATTTTACCCTTTGGGCATTTTTTGTTGTTTCTCTTCAATCACAAGGCAAGTAACATCACAATCAACTTTTGATCAACTGTATACATTTACACAAAAGAATAATGAAGAAACCTAACACTGCTGACTAATCCTACAAAACTCACAGGCTGTGCGTATCCACTCGGTGTATCTCTCCCTCATGAACAGGGAGTCCTCCAATCCCCGCAGAAATCTCTTCAGGGCATTGGCCACTTCATGGATGTCATAATCTTCCAGTCGTATTGCGTGTGCATCTGCAAATCATATTCTGACGTTGAATTGCCTGAACTGTTCTGCTGTCAACACATCCAAAGAACTATCTTGGGGAGGACTAGCAACTCCTCCGTATCACTTTCCACTTAGCTAGCTTTCATATCTATACCAATCCATTCAAGGATAAACACTATTTCCCTTGCAATCTGAACATACCGTCCTAGTTCCACAATCAAAGAAAAAAAAAACATTCTCATTCACATTATGCTATCCTGTCTATGTAATGGGTGCATGTTCAGTATAACAAAGAGTGTTGAGGTATAAATTTTTCCTTTATTGCTCAAATAATGAAAATGAGCAGGACATGAAAGATTCAAATACTTTTCAGCATCAATTTTCAAAGTGTTTGAAATTAACAAAAAGCATGCGAAGTGGATGTGGATCAGGGTGGCTTTGCATGCATGCTTGCGTGCATGCATGTGTGTGTGCGTGCGTGCGAGTGTGTGGGTGTGGTAACGAGAGAGCGAGGGGTCTCTGTGGAATGAATGATGATGGGATATGATGAAGTCAAGTCTGAACACATCAGCCAACCCACTTTCTTTTTCAATTCTTCAATCAGGTTCATGACTTTAGAACTTGTGGCCGCCTTTCGGTAGATCCCCTCTTCCCTCTGACCTGCAGTGGAGCACAGAAAATGTAGCGTGCCAGCTGGAAGCCTAATGAAGGGAAGGCAGTCACAAAATAGCAAACCCCAACATTTCAGATGTCTTGTCTTTACAGCCATACATGCTGCATTCTATCCTTGAACGGTCTTCCCTTGATATATGAGCCATCTATTCTGAGTTCTACCTAGATGTTTTGTCTTGGCTTAATTGCTGTCTATGCTAATTCTACCTTTAAGATGTCTTACATTGCCGACAGCCTTCCATGCTGAATTGTACCCAAGTCTTGCTGTAAGTTATTTATGCTGAATTCTTGGCTTAACATCTATCTGTGCTGAATTCTACGTTTGAATTGTCCTGCCCTGACATAATAGCTGTGTATGCTGAATTTACCCAGATGATGTCTTGCCTTGATAAGATTTATCTATGCTGAATTCTTGCCTTAACATCTATCTATGCTGAACTGTTTTGCCTCGACATAATAGCTGTTTATGCTGAATTATGCCTTGATTTGATGAAAGCTTTCCATCCTGAGTTCTACCCATGTCTTGCCGTAACAGTTATCTATGCTGAATTTTACCAGTGAGATGTCTTACCCTGATTTATAGCTGTCTATGCTAAATTCTACCTCTGAGATGATTTGCTTTAACTTTAAGAGCTATGCTGAGTTCCATCTTGCATGCACTGGATGTGTTCTGACTAGATTCTACAGCTTAGCTGAGTTCTGATCTTACATTGACAGCCAGCTAAATTCAACATCATCATGTAACAGAAGTGTCTCACCTCGACTGAAGAGCTGTGTCAAGCATTTATCCACGATGACAGGCACGTTGTCTGCAGTCAGCTGCTGGTCCAGTAAAGACTTCCCACTTTGCTGCACACCCAAGACTCCCCACATGAATGGCAGTGTGCTTAAATACAGATGTATTTTTCAACAATCATGCACATATGTACAGAGACCTGCTCACACAAAGCAAACTTGATTTTCATGGGCTCTCTTCTCTCTCTCTTTCTTTTTCTCTCTGTCTCTCTCACTCATTCACTCACACACACATAAACCCTCATTCACACACACACACACACACACACGCATTTCACACACACACACACACACACACACACACACACACACATGCACGCACGTTTCACACACACACACACACACACACACACACACACACGCACACATGCATGAATTCATTCACACACACACACACACACACATACACACACACACACAAACATGCATGAATTCATTCACACACACACACACACACACACACACACACACACACGCATACACACACACACCTTCATTGACATGGAAACGGTCTCCAGAATGCGAGAAGTGTCCCTCTGTAGGTTAGCTTGGGATATAAAATGTCCTGCACAAATAAATAACACAAAATCAGTTACTTTTAAGGAAAGGAGAAAACTGAGCTAATTAGAACATCGTGCAAAACTCTAGCTGATCTATGAATTGAGGCCAAATTAGCTCCCTGCTCTCCTAATTTTTTTCTTTTGTTGTTGTTGTTGTTGTTGTTACTGTTGTTTTTTTTTTGGGGGGGTGGTCCCTGATAATATGGCACTGTTCCACACTAAGTGGGGGTAAGGCATTTGTTTGGACAGGTTGGTGTGAGAAAAATCAATTACTTTTTGAGGACTTTGACTTCACATCTTTCCAGTATGTTCAAGAATGAACAGGGCTGGGTCGGGGGTTGGGTGGGGTTAGGGTGGGAGTTGGTGGTATTAAATATATGTAACTGTGCGCTCATTTCTTATTCAACTGTAATACTCCATACGGAGTCTTTTTCACTTCACACTCCATACTGATACTATTTTTTGTTTCACACAACTTTTAATTACTTTGTTCTTATTGGGATTTTAACTGCTGTCCATGGCATGGAAGGGAAGAGGGGTTTTGGGTGGGAAGTAAAGCATGGACGTTGGACAGGTGGGGCCAGGGAGGAAAGGGGATGGCAACAAGTGGGAAGGTCAAAAGACACTTGTGCATTTGAGGACGAGAGTGGCAGGGATGCGAGACTGAGCCTGTAAGGTTCCTAATATGGGGAGTTTGTATTATACTCCCTGTTTGGCTAAGTATACTTACCATGTCAGACCATAGCATTAAACGGCTGTCAGTCAGCTCTGTCAGGCCGAAGTTTTGTGGCAAATGCAGTCATAAGATAGTCACGTGACGCCCACCCTACTCCCGCCTACGGAAGATGCCGAAGATTGTGTACTGTCCCGTCATTCAACGAGGCCTGCGCGCAAGGCAACCCCAGGGAACCTTGGCGCTAGCGGGGAAGGTAGGGCATTAGAGTCTGATATGGTAAGTATACTTAGCCAAACAGGGAGTATAATACAAACTCCCCATTTTGGCGTCGTATACTATACCATGTCAGACCATAGCAGAATTTAAAGGAATAGGAGGAGGGCTGAGCGCCCTAATGGTTCCTGGGTTAACTGTTATGGCTGCATTGGCCGCCACAAATGAAACCCTTTAGAACCATCAGCCCTGGTCATGCGGATGTCCCTTAGATAAAAGTTTATGAAAGGGTTCTCCGAACGCCAGTAGGCTGCCTCCAGGAGATGGCGCACGGGGACAGAGTGCTGGAACGCTGTGGACGTGTGGCCAGCGCTCTGACCTCGTGGGCTCGAGGGGGAAAGGGCTGGGAGGTCTTGTGGGCCTGGGCATAGGCAGATTTGATAGTATTGGATAGCCACCTAGAAATCGAGCCCGCCGAGATGTCTTTCTTGCTGATGGGGTAGATGGAAATAAGGAGGCTTCTCTGAGAGGAACGCCTGGGGCGGGAACGCTCCCAGTAGTATCTGAGGCACCTAGAGGGACACAGGTCCATGTCCCCGCCGCCTTCGCTGCCTAAGATATCCGCTAGGGAGCGGATAACCAGGGAAGGAGAGGACGTGCCTGGTTCCTGGTTCTTCTAAGAACCGGCAGGAACTTAAGCGAGACCGAGCCGTCTCTGTGAAAGGCAATGTCCCGAGGGTCACCACTGAGGGCATGAATCCCACTTCTTCTCCTGGCTGAGGCCAGGGAGAGAAGGAAGGTGGTCTTGAAGGAGAGAATGTCAAAGGGAATAGCGCGGAGGGGCTCGAAAGGGGGTTTTCTGAGGGAGTCAAGAACCAGAAAGAGGTCCCACATGGGAGCGCGCCTAGGGGACTGAGCTTCCCGTAGGGGCCACCCCCCGAGATAGTTGTCTGAGAAGTCATTGTCGAATGATGGGCCGCCCAACTGACGGATGGTGGTGCATACGGCCGATCTGTAGCCCCAAATGGAACTAGCAGAGGGCTTTTCGAGAGGACGAAAGATGGGATAGGAAATTGCCTATCTGGATGTTGGAGGGGAGGAGGTAGGGGACCGAGTTAGCCGTGCACCATGTGACCCATCTCTCCCATCGGTAATTGTAGAGGGACTCGGTGCTGGTCCTACGCGAGGCCAAGGCCAAGTCCCGTAATCACTGCGATGCCCCCGCTTCTGTCAGGGTATCTAGGACAGACCGGGGTCTGTCCGCGGGGGAGGCGGGGACCGGTGGTCGCAATTTGGTTGGCATATCAGCCAAGCGTGTAGGCGAAGCATCTGGGGGGTGGAGTGAGGGAGGCCCGAGCGAGGTTGTCTGAGCAAGTCCCACCGAGGGGCTAGCTGGAGAGGGGGAACGTGAGTTAGGGACCTGAGGTCTGGGAACCACAACTGGGCCGGCCACCACGGGGTTATAAGGATGAGTTTGGGTCTCTCCAGCCTGCCTTCCTGATCACTTTGTGAAGTATTGGGAAGGGGGAAAGGTGTACGCGATGAGTCCCGTCCAGGGGGAGGGAGAGCGCATCGACTGCGTACGCTCGGAGATCCAGGACGGGAGAGACATACATGGGAAGGCGATGGTTGAAGCGGGTCGCCAAGAGGTCGACCATGGGCTTGAACCAGTGCTCCCATACTGTGGTTAGCGTCAGCTTGTTCAGGGTCCACTCTGTGTGCAGAAGGATCCCTAAGCGGCTGAGAGAGTCTGCCAGGATGTTGCGTGTCCCTGCTGTATGTCTCGCACGGAGGGTGGTTCCCCGTGCGTGGCACCAGCGAAGGAGGGCCTCTGTCCGTAGGAGAGGCCGATGGAGCCCCCCCCCCCCCCCCCCCCCCCCCCCCTTTGTTGATGTAATGGGCTACCAACGTGTTGTCCGTGAGGAGGAGAACCAGTTGGGCGAGATTAGGTGTTGGAAGTGGAGGAAGGCCAGCCTGACCGCTTCCAATTCTAATATCTTGATGTGGAGGCGTGCCATCTGTGCGTCCCACACCCCCGAGGCATGACTGTCCCCCAAGTGGGCCCCCCAGCCCGAGTTGGAGGCGTCCGTGTACAGTTTGAGGGACTGAGTTGGGAGAGAGATTGGAACGCCGGTGGTCAAAGTGGACGGATTGTCTTAAAAAAAAAACGTCGTCGACAAGATTCGAACCTGTGCGGGGAGACCCCAATAGATTTCTAGTCTATCGCCTTAACCACTCGGCCACGAAGACCCGTAGCCATTCGTCCGTGGCGCCAGAGAACCAGTGGCCGTGGGGAATGGTCAGGGCCCAGCGGTCCGAGGTCTGGGACCGCGCGACGACGGAACTCCCTCTGCAGCTGGGGTTTGGGGACCCGACCTAGCGGATGAGGGCTGAAAGGGACTTCATCATCCCTAAGAGGCGAAAGAAGAGGTCCACTATCCCAGCGCGGACCTCTCTGGGGACGGGGCGACCTTCATGGCAATCGTGTCGAAACTCATGCCCAGGAAATAGAACCTCTGACTGGGGATGAGTTCGCATTTGAGGGGTTGGTTACAAAACCCAGGGTGGAACAGAGCCTGAGGAGGCGCGTGGTGTGGGCTCAGCACTGAGCCCGGGAGGAGGCCAGGACAAGCCAGTCGTCGAGGTACACCAGGAGGCGCATGTCCTCCTGTCTGGCTAGGGCGGCCATCTCCTTGACAACCTTCGTGAAGAGGAAGGGTGCAGGGAGAGACCAAAGGGGGAGCTTTGAACCGGAACACCCGACCCTGCCAGACGAACCGGAGGTAACGTCTGTGAGCCGGGTAAAGGAGGATCTGGAAGTACGCATCCTTCAGATCTATGGAGGTGGCCCAATCTAGGTGGTGGATGGAGTCCCTGATCTGGGAGGGCGGGGAGAGAGGTCGAGGATGGGCCTCCATCTCCCCGAGGGTTTGGGGATCACGAACAGGTGGGAGTAAAACCCCGGGGTTGGGCCTGGTGGGCGGGTTGTTCCTGTTCCGTGCCACCGCGGGTGTGTCCCCTAGTCACTGGAGAGGGCGTGCCTGTTGGCCCGAACCGAAAATGGAGTTGCTGGCGAGGTTTCGATTTCGACCTCTGCGAATCTAGAGGGCGCTTAGCCGGCCCCGGCGTTGGGAGATGGGGCTTGTTGTCGGGGATACGGTGTGGGCCCGATGGGACCTGGGGTAAGACCAATAGGGGGCCTGGAAGGGCGTGGCTGCTGAGCCGGGGGGCAAAGGACGCCGCCTGCATGCGTTTCTCGACCGAAAGGGACATATCCGAGGTGGAGTACTCGCCAAAGTGCGAGTGATCTGGCCCGGGACACACCGAAGGGAAGCCTTGAGTGCCGGGGAGTGAAGAGCGTGAAAGCACCGCGTTTCTGGCCACTAGCAGGCAATAGAAGTGGCTTGTTGCTGCGCTGTCCGCCGCAGCCGACAAGTGATGCGATATCCTGTTGACTAGGTGTCGCATAAAGGGATCGCTGAATAGCGAGATTCGTCCTCATGGTGTGGTTCGGAGAGTATGTCCGAAGGCACTGGGACGGCGCCGTCATCCCCAGGCCAGAGTACCTCCGCCCTCTGCAAGAGCATGGTAAGGTAGGCATGCCCTGCAATGAATGATGTGTAAGATGCCCATCCGGGCTACTCGGTCCCAGTCCTTTAATGCTTTAAAGGAGATGGTGCCCGAAGTAGGGGGGCCCGGTTGGGCATCAGGCGACAATCAGACTGGGAGATGGCCCACTCCCTGGTCGCCGGATTGTCTGCAAAGAGGGAGGTCACTGGGTGCTTCCTGCGGGTCCCGAGGAGGGAGGGAGCCGAAGGGGGTCGCATTGGGCGCCCGGGGGAAGGTCTTGACCCCCGGCGGGGGACGGCGTCTGCACCCTGGCGCGGATTGCCGGACTCTCCCACAGCGAAGTGAGGGGACTGAGGAGCGACGAGCCTGAGTTTGCGTTGGGCTGGGGGCGGCCCGACGATGTCAGGGAAGGCCAAGATATCGGCAGAGGGAGGGGCTTCCCTCGACTCCAAGTCCGGTCGAAACGGTCAATGGTGCGGATATCGTAAAGGGATGAGAAGAAGAGGTCATCATCGTCGTCGTCCTCGGGGTGTGGGGAGTCGAATTCCTGGGAAGGTAGGTCCTCCTCAGGGGCATCTGCGCGGTGTGCGTGCGAGGGTCCCGCCCTCGTGGGTGGTGGGGGGGGGGGGGGGGGGGGGGGGGGGGGGGGGGGGGGAGGGGGGGCCCTCGTGGCTCTGTGCTCGGCAGACGGGCTAGGGTGGGAGAGCCCGGACTGCCGATCGGACAGCGCCCGAGGTGGGAGACCAAGGTCGACCCAGGTCTGTGAGATTGGGTGCCACAAGCGACCATATAGCTGTTTCGGTTGGGAGTGGGTGTAAAGTCACTGGTCTCTCTCGGGGGGCATAGAGCCACTGGTCCCGGGGAGATAAGCGGGCTGTGGCGGCCCAGGGTACTGTGCAGGGACTCCCCGGGGACCGGGGTAACCTTGAGCAGCAGAGGGGGGGTAGTGTTCGACCATGGTATGTCGTCCCCCCAGGAGTGCGCTGGGACCCAGGGGGGAATAGGGCCGGTTACCCGTGGTCCGCTGGTAGATCCTCCCCCCGGAGGAACGGGACCGAGGACGTGCCCCAAAAGGGGGGCCGAGTAGGTCGGACCCCCAGCGTCCTGAACCCCTAGGGGAACCTGCGACGGGCGAGCGGGGTAGATCGGCCGTCCTTGTGTATGTTCACAACCGGTGGAGGCACTCGGTGTTCCCATACGCCCAGTTATGGTCATGTGCATGGTCTTGCCATGACGTGGCCATAAAACTGCGTCCGGAGATAACGGGACGCTCCTCGTGCAGGGGTGTTGGCTGCACCTGTGCACGGTGGGGAAGAGCGGTCGTGAGACGGCGAGTCCAGATGGGGGGGGAGACGTGGACCCGCGCGCGTCTCATAAATGCGAGTGACGGGTGGAGGTTCAGTCCAAAACCGTCACCCGTGCCTGTCCGCGGGGCCGAGGGTCGCGTGACTGGGCATAGTAAAAACGGATGTCTGACTATGCGCCGGAAAGCTAGAAGGCAGGGTGGCTGGAGGAGAAGCGGAATCCCGCTTGGATGCTTAGACTTGAGTGGATCCCTTAAGGGGGGCCTTGCCCTTTGATTTTCTGGGCAGGGGGTGAACGATAAGCATTTGGAAATAGCAGCCAATTGCCTAGTAGCTTTCGAACGCAACGGTCGTGCGTCCCGCGGTCGGGTAGAGGAGGGAAAGTCCCGCGTCCCCTTCGCGGGAAGGTCGTCTCAAACTACCGCGGCCGTCCGTTCTCCCGCGGGAAGAACGGTCTGCTCGGAGTTGGAACCAACTCGTTGGTCCTCCGGGGAAAGCGAGCGAACTCTGAACGTCAGAGCTGCTCGGCCCAACCGAGTGGTCGATCGACCGTGCGCACACAAT
>JADBJO010008833.1:5000-20000 GCA_016801955.1 Conus betulinus
ATTTCATTGAATATTCACAGCCCAGGCGAGTTCAAGAGGGAAACAAGGTGCCATTTCATTGAATATTCACAGCCCAGGCGAGTTCAAGAGGGAAACAAGGTGCCATTTCATTGAATATTCACAGCCCAGGCGAGTTCAAGAGGGAAAACAAGGTGCCATTTCATTGAATATTCACAGCCCAGGCGAGTTCAAGAGGGAAACAAGATGCCATTGCATTGAATATTCACAGCCCAGGCGAGTTCAAGAGGGAAACAAGGTGCCATTGCATTGAATATTCACAGCCCAGGCGAGTTCAAGAGGGAAACAAGGTGCCATTGCATTGAATATTCACAGCCCAGGCGAGTTCAAGAGGGAAACAAGATGCCATTTCATTGAATATTCACAGCCCAGGCGAGTTCAAGAGGGAAACAAGATGCCATTTCATTGAATATTCACAGCCCAGGCGAGTTCAAGAGAGGGAAACAAGATGCCATTTCATTGAATATTCACAGCCCAGGCGAGTTCAAGAGGGAAACAAGATGCCATTTCATTGAATATTCACAGCCCAGGCGAGTTCAAGAGGGAAACAAGATGCCATTCCATTGAATATTCACAGCCCAGGCGATTGCAAGAGGTACATCAGGCTAAGGAGAAGAAATTGTTGAACGGGGGAAAGGGAAAAAAAGCAGTCAAAATCTGCCCCCCCCACACCCCCCCACCCTTCCACCTACGTACGCTCCCACCCTACATGTATCAGTTCCACGTAGATTTTGGTAAAACCGACTCGTCCTCTCTCTCCTTCATCGTTCTGGTGGTGCTGGTGCTGCAACAGTTCATCAGAGACTGTTACTGGTGTCTAGCACATTCTTCCACTCACCAGTTCATCAGAGACTGTTACTGGTGTCCAGCACATTCTTCCACTCACCAGTTCATCAGAGACTGTTGTTACTAGTGGCGGCACACATTCTTCCACTCACCAGTTCATCAGAGACTGTTACTGGTGTCCAGCACATTCTACCACTCACCAGTTCATCAGAGACTGTTACTGGTGTCCAGCACATTCTTCCACTCACCAGTTCATCAGAGACTGTTACTGGTGTCCAGCACATTCTACCACTCACCAGTTCATCAGAGACTGTTACTGGTGTCCAGCACATTCTTCCACTCACCAGTTCATCAGAGACTGTTACTGGTGTCCAGCACATTCTTCCACTCACCAGTTCATCAGAGACTGTTACTGGTGTCTAGCACATTCTTCCACTCACCAGTTCAATCGCTGCTACATTTCAACCAGCTTCTCTGTCACGGCGCCAGACTTGGAGGAGACTGTCTTCTCTGTGTCTGCCTGGCTGTCCAGGGGAAAAAGCTCTGCAGGTGAATCTTGTGCGTGGACAGCTGCACCCCGTCTATGATGCCTTCCACCGTGAAGCGCACGGCGTCGTTCTGTCCCTGCCTTCCTCGTCCTTCACAGGGGACACTACGCCGTTCTGAACACAGACAAGGGCATGACGTCACACAGGGACACTACGCCGCTCTGAACACAGACAAGAACATGACGTCACAGGGGACACTACGCCGTTCTGAACACAGACAAGGGCATGACGTCACAGGGGACACTACGCCGTTCTGAACACAGGCAAGGGCATGACGTGTGAATACCAAGATGTCCTCAAAGCAGCTCAGAACACGTGACGATTTGCCAGCGACAGCGTGTCCCTCATACAACAGAAAAAACTACTACTTGTCAGTAACGACACTCCTCAAAAGCAACGGAGAAAAAAAAAATCATTTTAGAACCCAAAGCTCTCCACAACAGAGAAAACCATGACCTGCCAGTAACGACAATCTTCAAAAGCAACAGAGAAGAAAAAAACAACAACATACGAGTACCCAAAGCAGCAGTGACAACGTCACAGCATGGCGGTCACAAAATGCCCTTCAAACAACATGTCAAACGTAGCAACACGTCAGTACTAACAGGTCCCTCACAGCAGTCACAGAATGTCCTTCAAACAACCTATAAAAAACGCAGCAAACACGTGAGTACTAACTCGCCCTCAGGCACCACAGGGAACTGCGTCGCAGGTCAGCGCAGGGAGATCCCCAAAACACACAGAAGACGTCACAGCGTTCTGAAATACAACACAGAAAACGTTACAAAATGACAGTATGGGGAAATAAAAAAAAAAAAAAAAAAAAAAAAAGAAGAAAAAAAAAGAAGCACAGAATGCGTTGCAGCATAACAGAGCTGGATGTTCTAAAACACAACATAGCAAAACGTCACAGCAGGTGAAAGTTGACAGGGCCCCAAATCAATCAATGAACGTGACAGCGCTTCAGTACATGGAAGTCCTCAAAAACACGGTAAACGTCACACAGCCTGGAAAACAACATAAGACACTGTTACAGAATGGCAGTGTCGACATGTCCCCCAAAACAGCACAGAAACCTTCAAAGCATGTCAATACTGGGAGGACAGTACCATTAGGTCCCCAAAACAATAGAGAAAAACTTCATAGGGTGTCAGTACCATTCGGTCCCCAAAACAATAGATAAAACTTAAATACGGTGTCAGTACCATTAGGTCTCCAACACAGCACAGAAGACGTCACAGTCAGTGCCCGAGGGTCCCTAAAACATCACACACACAAAAAAAAAAAAAATCATAGTATGTCAGTACCAATAGGTCAAAAAAAAAAAACAAAAACAATACAGAAAACGTAATGTATGTCAGTACCAATAAGTCCCCAAAACGCTACAGAAAACGCCCTAGTTTGTCAGTACCAATAGGTCTCCAACACAATACAGAAAACTTCTTAGTATGGCAGAACCAACAGGTCCCAAAAATAATACAGGAAACATCATAGTATGGCAGTACCAATAGGTCCTCAAAACAATACAGAAAACTTCATAGGGTGCCAGTAACATCAGGTCTCCAACATAATATAGAAAACGTCACAGTCAGTGCCCGAGGGTCCCTAAAACATAACAAAAAAACGTCACAGTGTGCCAGTACCAATTAGTCTAAAAAAAAACAATACAGGCAACAACAAAGAAAACGTCACATGTCATTGTTGTGAGGTACACACACACACACACACACACACACACACACACACACACACACACACACACACACACACACACACACACACAGAGAGAGAGAGAGAGAGAGAGAGAGGAGAGAGAGAGAGAGAGAGAGAGAGAGAGAACGTCACAGCTGTCATTGCTGGGAGGTCTCCAAAACAACACAGAACATGCCACAGAGTGTCAGTGCCGGAAGTACCCAAACGAACATAGAAAACGTGACATGCCACACTCTAGTGTCTGGAGGTCCTCAAACCAATATAGAACATGCCACAGTCAGTGTCAGGAGGTCTTCAACCAATATAGAACACGCCACAGTCAGTGTCAGGAGGCCTTCAACCAATATAGAACATGCCACAGTCAGTGTCAGGAGGTCCTCAACCAATATTGAACATGCGAAAGTCAGTGTCAGGAGGTCCTCAAGCAAATAAAGAAATATGCCACAGTCAGTGTCAGGAGGTCCTCAAACCAGTAAAGAATATGCCACAGTCAGTGTCAGGAGGTCCTCAAACCAGTAAAGAATATGCCACAGTCAGTGTCAGGAGGTCCTCAACCAATATGGAACATGCCACAGTCAGTGTCAGGAGGTCATCAAACCAATAAAGAATATGCCACACACAGTGTCAGGAGGTCCTCAACCCAATATAGAACATGCCACAGCATGTCAGTGCCGAAACTTCCTGTGATTACCACAGACACATTTTCGACACCCACTCACTCCCCCAGCGCCGATCAAGTATTGAGGTAGTGGAGGATTCCACACTCTTCTGAGGCCGAGGGTGCAGAGACCTAGTAACAATGACACACTAAGGTCAGGGTGCAGAGACCTAGTAACAATGACACACTAAGGTCAGGGTGCAGAGACCTAGTAACAATAACACACTAAGGTCAGGGTGCAGAGACCTAATAACAATGACAGAAGGTCAGGGTGCAGAGACTGAGTAACAAAGACACACTAAGGTCAGGGTACAGAGACCTAGTAACAATGACACACTAAGGTCAGGGTGCAGAGTCCTAGTGACACTGACACACTAAGGTCAGGGTGCAGAGACCTAGTAACAATAACACACTAAGGTCAGGGTGCAGAGACCTAGTAACAATGACACACTAAGGTCAGGGTGCAGAGACCTAGTAACAATGACACGCTAAGTTCAGGGTGCAGAGACCTAGTAACAATGACACACTAAGGTCAGGGTGCAGAGACCTAGTAACAATGACACGCTAAGGTCAGGGTGCAGAGACCTAGTAACAATGACACACTAAGGTCGGGGTGCAGAGACCTAGTAACAATGACACGCTAAGGTCAGGGTGCAGAGACCTAGTAACAATGACACACTAAGGTCGGGGTGCAGAGACCTAGTAACAATGACACACTAAGGTCAGGGTGCAGGGACCTAGTAACACTGACACACTAAGGCCAGGGTGCAGAGACCTAGTAACAATAACACACTAAGGTCAGGGTGCAGAGACCTAGTAACGATGACGGAAATATCAAAGCAGGGATGGGTTGGGACACCAGTCGCAGATGCTGTAAAAGAGCTGATGGAGGGTCTAAGAACAGCGCAGATGTTGTAAAAGTGAGGAATCGGGAAGTGGCGGGGGACTTCCGCTGAAGCAAATACGTTCATGAGGTGCACCAGATGCCTCTGCTGGCGATGACAAATATCTATTCACTATGCTTCTATACATCCTCTCGATGGGGGGAGGGGGGGCAGGGGTGAGGGGGATGACGGGAATCTCTTGACAACTCCACAACCCCTTATCCCCCCCCCCCCCCCTCCTCTCCCGTCCTCATAATGTTGCAGCATGCCAAACACACAAAGAGTATCATGGACTCAACCTGTGGGCAGATAACCACAATCGACTGCCAGATCTGCAGGTAAACACAGATCTGCCTGCAGATAAACACAGATCTGCAAATAAACAAGCAGGTAAATAAGCAGATACACAGACGCTCACCTACACAACAGTGTTAATCTGCGCAGAGTCGGGAAAGCTTGAAAATGTTGTAGAGACACACTTCACATACAGAGAACAGACAAAGATACACACACACACACACACACGGAAGGAGCAAATTAGAAGCCGAGCAAACAAGCGAGAGACCGACAGACCGACAGACCGACAGGCAGACAGACAAAGAGAGAGAGGCGGAGGGGGAGTGGAGTGGATGCGAGAATGAAAAAAGACATTCAGAAGACAAACAGCAAGTTGAGGTGAGCTTTGCTATTTTCATTTAAAGTCTGTTTGCACCTCTTCACATTCTATTGTTAAACTTAAAAACAACAACACAACAACAACAATAATAATAATAATAATAATAATAACAATAACTTTAGATAAAAATGGCAAGGGTAATGTATGACGTAAATATAAAAGTCAATCAGAGCCAACATGGAGAAAAGTCTGTTAAACAATTTCATAGATGAGACTGGTCCTGTCTACATATTTTCTGGCCTTAGAACTGGAATTCATTTCTGCTCTATTGCCCTTCTTGGTTCGTACTAATTCCATGTAATGGCTCTGAAATATGACTGTCAGGTTCTGGATGAATACAAGGCCATGTGGTATGAGTGTTCTTTTTTTCATGAATTGATTTGAAGTTTGTCAATCTGACTTCGAGCGTGAGGACAGAGGTTTTCTGAATAATCAAGAACATTTTAGTTGTATAAAGCATTCTTCTCCCATGAAACACAACTGATTTCCTGACACATGTATTTGGTGAGTTATGTTCCCCACAATGGTTCAGTGTGCACAGTGTCACTAACGATGTAGGCAGGTGGATGGATTAAGCATCTTTGATTTCGGACGTATGGACATTTCACCGTGAGCTTTTTTGAACAGATATAATCGATATTGCAAAGAACACAGTGCGAATAAGTTAACTTTAACTTGTGCCTGCGTGGAATGAGAAATATGTCACAAATGATAAAACAAAAAATCTCCAATAATCTTTGACGTTGTTGAATACACTCTTCGTACCGTACTTCTAGAGCAGTTACCTTCCTGCATATCATCCCGTTGTATTTACATGTCTAATGATTGACCACTGGCATTCGTTTCCAACAAACAGTAGCAGATCTGCAACAAGCAACGTTTGTGCTTTTTGAGAGAAGCAGACGGCCGTATTAAAAAAAAAAAATCTGATCTGTACATGATTCATCGTCAGAGGAGAGGTAAATGATTTTTTTTTCACATTTCAGATCTTGCGACATCTTAAGACTGCCAACAAAGTGTCTGGCACTACAAGAGAGCACGGAGGCATCACACAGCGCACCTGAATACAACTTCCAGTCTGCTAAAGAAAAGCAGGACCATGACCTTGTGTTGGCAGAACTGCTGAAATAGCTGGAAGGGAAGGAGAAGCAGGATGACTCGTAAGTAAGCTCGCTCAGATCACTGATCTCTGCAAAGAGACACAGGATGACTCATAAATAAACTCGCGGAGATCACTGATCTCTGCAAAGAGACGCAGGGTGACTCATAAATACGCTCGCGGAGATCACTGTTCTCAACAAACAGACGCTAGCTTGCCTGAATGTGAACTTTAAAAGGGCGCGCATCACAAAACTGAAAGACAAACATTTGCACACACCTTGAACTTCTTGAGATTCTGGGGAGACAACAGATGGTTCTGACGTATTCATTCTCTCCTGTCTTCAGGTTCTTGATGTAGATGGGAGCCCTCCCCGCCGGCATCGTCATCTCCACCACTGTCTGTCAGCAATTAACCAACCATTCCGTCATCTCCACCACTGTCTGTCAGCAATTAACCAACCATTCCGTCATCTCCACCACTGTCTGTCAGCAATTAACAACCATTCCGTCATCTCCACCACTGTCTGTCAGCAATTATCCAACCATTCCGTCATCTCCACCACTGTCTGTCAGCAATTAACCACCATTCCGTCATCTCTACCACTGTCTGTCAGCAATTAACCAACCATTCCGTCATCTCCACCACTGTCTGTTAGCAATTATCCAACCATTCCGTCATCTCCACCACTGTCTGTCAGCAATTAACCAACCATTCCGTCATCTCTACCACTGTCTGTCAGCAACTAACCAACCATTCCGTCATCTCTACCACTGTCTGTCAGCAATTAACCAACCATTCCGTCATCTCCACCACTGTCTGTCAGCAATTAACCAACCATTCCGTCATCTCCACCACTGTCTGTCAGCAATTAACCAACCATTCCGTCATCTCCACCACTGTCTGTCAGCAATTAACCAACCATTCCATCAAATCAATCAGAGAAATAGACCGGCCAGTCAAAATCAATTAATCGATTTCGATATCAGTCAGCTTTTTATGCAATCAGTCTGTCGTTTGGTCAATCGGCCATTGAGTCGATCAGCCAATCGACTGTTCAATGGGATTCAATCAACGAACCAGTCTCATCTTCGATCAAGCTAATTGAATTATAACAGCACTTCACCAATCTGATAATCAATCGATCAAGTTTTTAACCTACATTTTCGTTTGTAACATGGGTATGCGTGCACTTTAATCAACCATTCTACCAATGAATTCATCGATCATTCCTATGTGTACTTAGTCAGTCATTCTATCAGTGAACTATTGATCATTCCTTCTTCCCTTCATCCATCCATTCAACCTTTTATCCATCCATTCATTCCCCCCCCCCCCCCCCCCCCCCCAGCTCAAATCCACTTGTCCTTCCCCCGTCCAACCATTCACCCCTCTCTCCATCCATCCATTCGTCCTTCCTTTTCCATCCATCCATCCATCCAACCTTCTACCCATCCATTCATCCAACCTTCTATCCATCCATCCAACCTTCTCTTTATCAATTCTTTACCCTTCACTCCGTCCTTCAATTCATTATTTTTTTCCTGCCCATCCATTGAACCTTCTATCCAATTTCCATTCATCCTTCTCCAACCACCCTTCCCCATGCTCACCCATTCATCCCTCTTTTTATCCATCAACCCACCCTTCCTTCCATCCATCCTTCATCCTTCCCTTCGTCCATCCATTCAACCTTCTCTCTATCCATTCATCCATTCTTCCCTCAACCCCCTCTATCTATCCTTCCCTCCTACCATCCATTCAAACTTCCTTCCATTCACCCATTCGCCCTGTTATTCATTTCATAATTCGCTTTGTCAATTATCGGAAGCGTAACTGGTGACATCCATGTAACCTCCAGTTTCGTTTACAGTTCGTTTTCTCGGTTTGGTTGAACACTAACAAACTCGCGAAAGTCTTCCAACATAATCTTATTCGTTCTTTCGGCTATGCTTCCTTCCACTCCTCCTCCCTTTCTTCATTCATCATCTTGCTATTTGTTTTCATCCTTGGAGGATGAAGGGGAGAGAAATGCTGAGTGGGGAGGTAGGGAAGAATGGCAATGGTTTCTCACACAATGGAAAGAAGGCAAACGTGATGATTTCCGCACACTTTCGGTTTTTCACTGTGATACCTGTTGCATGTGGGCCAGCCCACCGCAGAGGGTTATTTCAGGGCATGGACTAACGAAGTGAAGAACCCTCGATTGTCATTAGACTTCTCTCTCTCTCTCTCTCTCTCTCTCTCTCTCTCTCACACACACACACACACACACACACACACACACACACACACGCGCGCGCGCGCGCGCGCGCGAGAGCGAATACACACACTTACACACAAGCACATGCGCACGCATACACTCACGCATGTCCATGCACGCGCGCACACACACACGCACGCACGCACGCACGCACGCACGCACGCACACACACACACACACACACACACACACACACACACACACACACTGTACATGCTGGACGTTCTGGGACATTTCTGGTTTGATGAAATCACAGATTCGTAAACTCTAGTTCGTTGGTCCCTCCCAAAGGTTTATCGAACATCTTCTCTTGATAAGATGAAATGGATGAAAGAAAACCCCACGATGGTGATGATGGCACTGATGATGATACTGACGATGATGGAAATGATGAGGAGCTTTGCAGTAAACAAATAGCAGAGGTCAGTCAGTCAGTCATTCCCCTGACCGCTGGGGTCTTTGGGGGGACGTGATGAGGCAGCCAGCCGCCATTTCTCTCCAGGCTCTTCTGTTTGTAGATGTGTGTGAGGAGATCTGGCATGGTCATTTTGGTCCAGTCCTTTATACTTTCGGACCAGCTCTTTCTCTGCCGTCCTCGTCTGCGCCCTCCTTCAACGGTCCCTCGAAGGATGGCTTTGGAGAACGTGTTGTGACAAATGACGTGGCCAGACCATGCCATCGTCCGTCGTTTGACGGTTGCCAGAAGTGGTTCGTGGGGCCCAGCTAGGTTGGTGACCAGGTTCCGTACAAAGTCATTGGTCTTGTTTTCTTTGTAGGAGATGCGGAGTAGTTTCCTCAGGTACCTGGTCTCAAACGCCTGGATTCTTCTTTCTTGTCCATATCTCCCAACCATATAACAGGATGGAGACTACTAGCCACTTGTAGAGCCGGAATTTTGTGTGGAATTTGATGTTGCAGAGATGGCAGTACACAACTACCTACAGCAGAACAACATAGCTCTCCGGTTGTCATGGCAGTGGGTAGCAGGGGTCGTGACGGCCATGATGGTTTAAGCAGAGCTAGCAGTGGCAGCGACGAATTATTCTTTTTGAAATCTAGAAGAAAAAGAAACACCCGAAGGTGCTGGAGAGGACCCAGAGAAGCACTGTCTCACCTGCCTTTAAAGCAGTCCTGTACCACCCTTGGAGGCCTGCGCTGTGTTCTTTTTGAAATCGATGTTTAGTTTTTCCTGTTTTTGTTTCCTTGCTGTTGCTGTTGTTGTCGTGCTTGTTGTCCTTACTTCTTGTTGTTGTTATCATGGTTTTATTGGAAGAGCTGCTACTGTTAGCAATGTTATTAAACTCATGTGACTGTTGCTGCTATAACTGTAGGTACGGAGATGATGTAACTGTTGTTCCTACTGCTGCAGGTATGGACTTGATGCAATTGTTGCTATTGCTGTAGCTATTGAGTCGATGTAGTCGTTGTTGCTATGCTGCAGCTAGTGAGTGGATGTAATAGGTGTGTTGGCATTGCTGCAGCTAGTCAGTGGATGTAATGGCTGTTGGCGTTGCTGCAGCTAGTCAGTGGATGTAATGGGTGTTGGCAGTGCTGCAGCTAGTGAATGGATGTAATGGTTGTTGGCGTTGCTGCAGCTAGTGAATGGATGTAATGGGTGTTGGCGTTGCTGCAGCTAGTGAATGGATGTAATGGGTGTTGGCGTTGCTGCAGCTAGTCAGTGGATGTAAGGGGTGTTGGCAGTGCTGCAACTAGTGAGTGGATGTAATGGTTGTTGGCACTGCTGCAGCTAGTGAATCGATATAGTCGATATAATAGTTGTTGGCATTGCTGCAGCTAGTGAATGGATGTAATGGGTGTTGGCATTGCTGCAGCTAGTCAGTGGATGTAATGGGTGTTGGCGCGCTGCTGCAGCTAGTGAATGGATGTAATGGGTGTTGGCATTGCTGCAGCTAGTCAGTGGATGTAATGGGTGTTGGCGCTGCTGCAGCTAGTGAATAGATGTAATGGGTGTTGGCATTGCTGCAGCTCGTCAGTGGAAGTAATCGTTGTTGGTATTACTGCAGGTACTAAATTGATGTAATTATTGTTGTTGTTTTTTTTGCAGCTATTAGGCTGATGTAATTTTTTTTATTGGCGTCACTACAGTTTGTAAGTAATGCTTGATGCTGTTTTTGCTGTAGCTACCGAATTAATGTGATTGTTTGGAGTTGTTGTTTATGCTGTTGCTGATATGGTGCTCTTCTATGGGCGCTGATGCTGTGGTTACTGTGATTGTCGTTATTGCTCCTCCTGCTGCTCTTGTTTTTGTTGTTAAGGTCATCGTCAATGGCACTGCCGCTGCAAAAATTGTTAATGTATTTCGTCGCAATCATTATAGCTAATGTGATTGTTGCGTATTAGGAACGGTGCCAAAGCTTCCTGGTGGTCTCGTGTGTTTATTTGACCGGGGAATGTGTCGACGTCAAACATGGATCTCTTGCGCAGCTTATCTAAAAAGAAAAAAGAAAAAGCAGGGAAGAGTTTCCAGTCTTGTGACTGCGTTCACCTGTTCAGTAAAACTGTGCAGCATGCATGCACGCTCAGCTATGACCAGAAAGATCAGGGGGATTGTTTTACCTGTAGGACAGGAGTTGAGGGGGGGGGGGGGGGGGGGGGGGTGGGTGGGAGAAAGAGAGAGATAGAGCGCTCAGAACTCAGATGGTTTATTCACACTAAGGCCAGTGCCCCTTATGGAGAAGGGCATAGAGAACATGACAACAATATACGAATTATAAAGAGCACAACAAAAACCTGGATGGACAACTCTCTCACGAAGTCATGACTGATCTAAAGTGAAATGCTTTGAATAAGTAAATTGATAAATTTCTTTCTATGCTTTCATTTTGAGATGCCATTAGCAGGCCTAACCGAAACTGACAGGGATACTTGGAAAACTTTGTCGGAATATATTGCGCGCTTAGACCGGATAATTTACAGCAACATAAAACAAAATGAAATTCGTCCTCTTTTCCATTTTTGCCTAACAGACAAGTCAAATCCACCCCAGTAATTCACTGTAATACTGGTGTTCTGCTATGTCTGAAATTCCGTCTAACGAGAGAGAGAGAGAGAGAGAGAGAGAGAGAGAGAGAGAGAGAGAGAGAGAGAGAGAGAGAGAGAGAGAGAGAGAGAGAGAGAGAGAGAGAGAGAGAGAGAGAGAAGAGAGAGATTAAATATGCCGTAGAGACAGCAAGGCTCTGCAATAATACATGCCTCAGATTTTTTTTTTCAAAGACAAAGGCGGTGTCATGAGATTATAACTTGTAGGTCCATAATCAGAAAACCGTCAGGTCGTTCTCCCCCGGTTAGTGTAGGGCTATCTTTCTCCCCCGGCTCCTGTAGGGCTATCCTTCTCCCTCGGTTAGTGTAGGGCTATCTTTCTTCCCGGTTAGTGTAGGGGTATCTTTCTCCCCCGGTTAGTGTAGGGCTATCTTTCTCCCCCGGCTCCTGTAGGGCTATCCTTCTCCCTCGGATAGTGTAGGGCTATCTTTCTTCCCCGGTTAGTGTAGGGCTATATTTCTTCCCGGTTAGTGTAGGGCTATCTTTCTTCCCCGGTTAGTGTAGGGGTATCTTTCTTCCCCGGTTAGTGTAGGGCTATCTTTCTCCCCCGGCCAGAGTAGGGCTATCTTTCTCCCCCGCTAGAGTAGGGCTATCTTTCTTCCCCGGTTAGTGTAGGGCTATCTTTCTCCCCCCCGCTAGAGTAGGGCTATCTTTCTTCCCCGGTTAGTGTAGGGCTATCTTTCTCCCCTGGTGAGTGTAGGGCTATCTTTCTCCCCCGGTTAGTGTAGGGCTATTTTTCTCCCCTGGTTAGTGTAGGGCTATCTTCCCCCCCCCCCGGCTGGTGTAGGGCTATCTTTCTTCCCCGGTTAGTGTAGGGCTATCTTTCTCCCCCGGTTAGTGTAGGGGTATCTTTCTCCCCCGTTAGTGTAGGGCTATCTTTCTCCCCCGGCTAGTGTACGGCTATCTTTCTCCCCTGGCTAGTGAAGGGCTATCTTTCTCCCTCGGCTAGTGTAGGGCTATCTTTCCCCCCCCCGGTTAGTGTATGGGTATATTTCTCCCCCGGCTCGAGTAGGGCTATCTTTCTCCCGCGGTTAGTGTAGGGCTATCTTTCTCCCACGGTTAGTGTAGGGCTATCTTTCTCCCCCGGTTAGTGTACGGCTATCTTTCTCCCGCGGTTAGTGTAGGGGTATCTTTCTTCCCCGGTTAGTGTAGGGCTATCTTTCTCCCCCGGTTAGTGTAGGGCTATCTTTCTCCTCCGGTTAGTGTAGGGCTATCTTTCTCCTCCGGTTAGTGTAGGGCTTTCTCCTCCGGTTAGTGTACGGCTATCTTTCTCCCCCGGTTAGTGTAGGGCTATCTTTCTCCCCTGGTTAGTGTAGGGCTATCTCTCTCCCCCGGCTAGAGTAGGGCTATCTTTCTCCCCCGTTAGTGTAGGGCTATCTTTCTCCCCCGGTTAGTGTAGGGCTATTTTTGTCCCCCAGTTAGTGTTGGGCTATCTTTCTTCCTCTCCGGTTAGTGTAGGGCTATCTTTCTCCTCCAGTTAGTGTAGGGCTATCTTTCTTCCAGCGGTTAGTGCAGGGCTATCTTCCTCCTCCGGTTAGTGTAGGGCTTTCTCCTCCGGTTAGTGTACGGCTATCTTTCTCCCCCGGTTAATGTACGGCTATCTTTCTCCCCCTGCTGGTGTAGGGCTATCTTTCTCCCCCCTGTTAGTGAAGGGGTATCTTTCTCCCCCGGTTAGTGAAGGGGTATCTTTCTCCCCTGGTTAGTGTAGGGCTATCTTTCTCCCCCAGCTGGTGTAGGGCTATCTTTCTCCCCCAGTTAGTGAAGGGGTATCTTTCTCCCCCGGTTAGTGAAGGGGTATCTTTCTCCCCTGGTTAGTGTAGGGCTATCTTTCTCCCTCGGTTAGCATAGGGCTATCTTTCTCCTCCGGTTAGTGTAGGTCTTTCTCCTCCGGTTAGTGTAGGGCTATCTTTCTTCCCCCGGCTGGGAAGCGCTACCTTTCTTCCCCCGGCTGGGTAGGGCTATCTTTCTCCCCCAGTTAGTGTAGGGCTATTTTTCTCCTCTGGTTAGTGTAGGGCTATCTTTTCTCCCCCGGCTGGTGTAGGGCTATCTTTCTCCCCTGGTTAGTGTAGGGCTGTTTTTCTCCCCCGGTTAGTGTAGGGCTATCTTTCTCCCTGGTTAGTGTAGGGCTATCTTTCTCCCCCGGTTAGTGTAGGGCTATCTTTCTCCCCCGGTTAGTGAGGGCTATCCTTCTCCCCTGGTAAGTGTAGGGCTATCTTTCTCCCCCCGGTTAGTGTAGGGCTATCTTTCTCCCCTGGTTAGTGAGGGCTATCCTTCTCCCCTGGTAAGTGTAGGGCTATCTTTCTCCCCCGGTTAGTGTAGGGCTATCTTTCTCCCCGGTTAGTGAGGGCTATCCTTCTCCTCTGGTAAGTGTAGGGCTATTTTTCTCCCCCGGTTAGTGTAGGGCTATCTTTCTCCCCTGGTTAGTGTAGGGCTATCTTTCTCCCCCGGTTAGTGTAGGGCTATTTTTCTCCCCCGGTTAGTGTAGGGCTATTTTTCTCCCCCGGTTAGTGTAGGGCTATAGTCTTTTTGTTGAGAAAGGCACAGGCACAGTAGTTTGTGGTTTGTTTTTTTTTTTCAGCCGACGAGAGGTCGTAGAGACTAGAAACGGAGAAAGAATTGCTGTAGGCCAGCGAGGACCAGGACATTTAATTTTTGGAAACGATTGTTTTGTGTTTGTGGCACTGAAGCCGCACACTTTAAAAGAAACGTTTCTTTAATCTATGAGGACCTGTTAATGCATTAGATTTAAAGATATGACTAACCATTTGGTTGAACCAAAGTACAAAGAATTCGTGTGTACGTAGTGTAGAGAAGTTGGGTTGTTATTTAAAAGGAGGAATTCTGTTTTATTTTTTCCTCCCCTGTGTGATTGGCTGTTTATCTATGTTTACGATTGGGAGTCTGACATTGTTGTTGCTGTTTTGCTGTTGTTGCTGCTGCTCATGTCATCTTCAAAAAGTTGCTCTTTTAATGACATAAACAACAACAACAACAACAGATAAATCTTATAACTTAGCACACAGGAGGTAACTGGACAGAAAAGAGACAACATGTAAACAATCATAGAGACATCAAACAGAAACAGATAGACAGAAGAGATAGACAGAACAGAGAGAGAGAAGCAGGTAGAACAGAAAGCACATCAAAGAGAAAACAAAGAGACAGAACAACAAGAAGGAGGCCAAACAGAAAGCTGGCCGAACAGAGAGAAGCAGTTAGACAGAAAAGAAACAGATAGAACAGAGAGAAGCAGACACAAGAGATGGGAAGCAGACAGACTGAAGAGAGATGGGAA
>JADBJO010008833.1:25000-30000 GCA_016801955.1 Conus betulinus
CTTATATTAATGACACATGAAAAATCCAGTTTGACAAAATGGGACAATCAAAACATAATAGATCAATACTTCCTAATCCGGGTTATAATAAAACGACTTCTTACATGGCCAGGTTTACACACACACACACACACACACACACACACACACACACACACACACACACACACACACACACTTCACCTCACACCACAGTTCTTTAACAAGTCACTTCAAGTTTTTCTCCAGCACTGGGTGATGGTGACGCCCTGGTTGGCTGGCTCCAGGTTTCAGGACTGAGTCTTCGCGGTCGTCTCTTGGAACTCGACGTAGAAATCTCCTTCTTTGTCTCTTTCACCCACCTCTGGGTTCAAACTCAGTCTTTCTATCTCAGCTTGTCTTTTACACCTAAGACCCTGCTGTACTTCTGTCTCCCAGACCACGTTTCTTTCGACCCTACTCTGTCCTGCTCACTCTTCTCTCCGCTGTCTCCTCCCTTCTTCTCTCTCCTCCTGGTGTTGTCCTCCTCTCCTCCGTCACATTGTTCTCGCTCAGTTTATATAGGGCTGGACACAAAGGATTTCCCACTGGGCCATGCCTTTGTCCATGCTGTTTCTCTACCACCTTGTTCACAAGTACACTGAATTCCCCTTTGGCTACATTCTTCCACACATCAGCATTTACACACACCCCTACCTAATTGCTTAGGAAAAAGCCACTTTGCTCCAAATGGACATAGAATATTCCTGCTGATTCCAGGAGCCACTTTAGCACAGTAATTATCCTAGAGAAAGCTACAACAACAATGTCCATACGTAGTCAACTAGCCTGAAAAAGTATCAACACAGTGCCCTACGGCAAAAACCATCTGAACAAGCCCAAGACTCCTGCTCTTCAAGTTCTGTTTACAAAGTAACATCAGCTGACTGAGTATTTAGCGCCTACTCGATGCTCCGAAGACCTAGTAGTTACATTTCCCTCCCTTTCGCTATCGGGAAGGTTCGAACTCGGGAGGGTCCTCACTGCCTTAGGTGCCATCTGTCACGTGACAATTGCCTGACCACTTCAACCTTCTTGACACAGTTCGACTGTATGCGCTAGGTGAGGGAGTACTGCCAATCGGCCCAACACCTACTTCTCCACCACGTGTGTCATTCCTTTCCTCTAAGCGCGCGTAAGGCCCTTTGTGAGAGGTTTCGCTCCCTTGACAAACGGTAGGATGAGGACAAGGAACAGGAAGAGAACAGTGACAATAAGAGAAGGAGATATCCCTGCGGGTTGCAGGTGCCTGGGCGGTGCTTTTTTCAACTCTGACCTCTCTTCCCCTCCGAACTTTTAAGAAAAACAATTCAACAAGCACACCAACCAACCCTGGATAGGGGTTTAAGACAAGATTGTCTTTATTTTTTCCAGGCTTGTTTACAGTCCTGTTAGGTCTGGACCCTGTCAAAGCCCTGAAGAGTGTCTCCCCCCCCCCCCCCCCCTCCCCCCCCAATCCTTTCCTTCATGTTGAGGAGTGGTCTTCTTCCCCCCTCACCTCCTTCGTTGAAAGAGTGGTTTCCTGCCCCACTCCCCACCCCCCCCCCCCCCCCCCCCCTTCCCTTTGCCATTTCAGTTCTCCTTAATCGAGATGTGGTCTTCTTACCCCCCCCCCCCCCCCCCGCCCGTCTTCTTTCCTTTCTCGTTAAAGCAGTGGTCTTCTCCCCCCCCCCCTACCCTCCATCGTTTCCTTGTTAGAGTTAGCGATCTACTTTCCCTCCCCTCTTTTCCTTCCTTTATGGAGGAGTGGTCTTCTTTCTCTCCTTCCTTTCTTTATGAAGGGATGGTCTTCTTTCTCTCCTTCCTTTCTTTATGAAGGGATGGTCTTCTTTCTCTCCTTTCTTTCTTTATGAAGGAGTGGTCTTCTTTCTCTCCTTTCTTTCTTTATGAAGGAGTGGTCTTCTTTCTCTCCTTCCTTTCTTTATGAAGGGATGGTCTTCTTTCTCTCCTTCCTTTCTTTATGAAGGAATGGTCTTCTTTCTCTCCTTTCTTTCTTTATGAAGGAATGGTCTCTTTCTCTCCTTCCTTTCTTTATGAAGGAATGGTCTTCTTTCTCTCCTTCCTTTCTTTATGAAGGAATGGTCTTCTTTCTCTCCTTCCTTTCTTTATGAAGGGAATGGTCTTCTTTCTCTCCTTCCTTCTTTATGAAGGGATGGTCTTCTTTCTCTCCTTTCTTTCTTTATGAAGGAATGGTCTTCTTTCTCTCCTTCCTTTCTTTATGAAGGGATGGTCTTCTGTCTCTCTCCTTCCTTTCTTTATGAGGGAATGGTCTTCTTTCTCTCCTTTCTTTCTTTATGAAGGAATGGTCTTCTTTCTCTCCTTTCTTTCTTTATGAAGGGATGGTCTTCTTTCTCTCCTTCCTTTCTTTATGAAGGGATGGTCTTCTTTCTCTCCTTCCTTTCTTTATGAAGGGATGGTCTTGTTTCTCTCCTTTTCTTTCTTTATGAAGGGATGGTCTTCTTTCTCTCCTTCCTTTCTTTATGAAGGGATGGTCTTCTTTCTCTCCTTTCTTTCTTTATGAAGGAATGGTCTTCTTTCCCTCCCCTCTTTTCCTTTCTTTACGGAGAAGATGGTCTTGGTCCCCTTCCCCTTGTTTCCTTCCTCGTCGGAGAAGGGGTGCTCTTATTCCTTCTCTCCTTTCCCTCCTTGTCGGAGGAGTGGTCGGTTACACACACACACACACACACACACACACACACACACACACACACACACACACACGCACACATACACACGCACGCACGGACGTACGCACGCACACATGCGCGCGCGCGCGCACACACACACACACACACACACACACACACACACACACACACACACACACACACACACACACACATTTTACTTCCATATTGGAGGGGAGGTCTTCTCTGCCCTAAGCTTTTCCCCATTTCCTTCTAGAAGAAGTGGGTTTATTTCCCTTCCTCTCCGGCCCTTCCTCCTTGGAGTTGGTGGTCTTCTTCCCTCACGCTCCCCCCCCCCCCCCCCCCCGCTCATTCTGACACTCCGTCCACAGCCACAGCCCGGTCGGTCCCGCCGCAGCCCCCGGCACCGGCATCCACAGGGAGCAGTCAATGTCAAGTCGTCAAGAGGCAACCCACCGGAGGGAGACACTGCACTGCTGCCGAGTCACTTCGGTGGTGTTCAGTGGCGCCTGTTCTGATCTAACATACGCAGGACACCACCTACTAAGCCCCCTACTGACGACAATAATTGCTTAGTCGCGGAGCCGGCGTGAGTGAGCTCTCCCTCCGGAGGGCGCCACCACGTCCGTCCAACGACAGCCCCCATGGACTCGCCGATACCGGTGACCCCGACGGAACCAAACCAAGGCCACAGACGTGGAGAGGACATCGAAACTGAGGTCACCATGAGAGCAGGGCATGAAGGGCCACAGAATTTGAGACTTTTTTTTTATGCTGATCGATGAGAATGAGGATGATTAAGATGATGCTACGGATTCCATTTCGGTCTGAGACTACATGACAGGGCTGTACTCTACGCTTCCTTTCATAATATATCCCGGCGTCAACCAGGCCCGAGAGATACAGGCACCTGCAGTGTTGGTCAGGAAATTTGAGCAACACTCTCAGAAACGCATCCATTAAGTGGATGAAACTCGACTGTGTGGTCCCAGTCTTCCCAACCGAGTCCGCAGCAAACTCAACTCTGGGTAGGAGCCAACCCCCGCTCTCCCCTTTCCTTCATTGTTGGAGGAGTGACCTTCCTCCCCCTCTCCTTTACTTTCTTGTCGGAAGAGTGCCCCCCCCCACCACCACACACACACACACACACACGCACGCACACACACACACACACACACACACACACACACACACACACACACACCACTCTTTTCGTCCTCGTGCTGTCGAAATTAATTACTGCCTCTTCGGTGTGTTTTTCAATCCGTTTTTTTTTTCTGCTATTGCTTTTGCTGTTAATGGTATCGAAAACACGGTGCCAACGCTGCCGCTGCTGCAGTGTTCGTGGTTCCAGTCATCACTGTGGTCATCATATTGCCCTCACTGCTTTGCAAATGGAAGTGGAGGGGCTGGCATAGGGTGGTGGTGGTGGTGGTGGTGGTGGTGTGGTGTCATTTTGTTGTTGTGTTGTTGTTTTGTTGTTGTTTTTGTTGCTGTTGTTCTTATGAATCATACTAACTTTCCACAGGAAGTTTTGAAGCTGTCCCAGGTAGAATCAGCCAGCACACTTTTTCCACATCGATGATCAGGTTGGGATCTACCACCGACACCTCGTTAGAGCAGGCCCCGCCCATGTCCGCGACCTGTCAATCGGCAGTAGTGCTGCATCATCGCCTTGCATTGTATAGTGTACACAGCATGACATTACTTTTCCAGACAAAATCGTGACTGATCGATTTGAATTATACAAAACCACGTCACACGAAACTAAATCACATCATTTCACACAAAATTACGCAGTTTACATCAACTACGTTTCACTACAAGGTGACTGGGGGTGCCTTTTTAAAGTGTCGCTCACACACCTCAGGACTATGTTATAGCAAAACGTTGATGTCAGTGCCCCCCACCCCACCCCCCCCCTACCCTTACCCCTCCTCCTTGGGGATGCCGTGAGTTGTTTCAATAAAATGTGTAATCTCATCTTGTGGTACAAATGTTTTTCCCTTTTCCCTCTCTTCTCCTACTGGTTACCTTTATCCTTATTTCCTGCCTGACATGTGGTTTTTTTTCTGCTTTTGTGGCGCTTTCTTTTGTGGCCTGTCTTTGTTCCGGAAAGTCTGAAAAATTTCCTCTCTTTCCAGCCTACAACAATCTAAATAAATATTAGCGAACCGCCAAGGCAAACGTGGACAAATGAGTCACGTGACAAAACACGTCGCGTTTCGACCTCTTAGGTCTTCTTCATGCAAGACACACACACATAGGACAAAGTTTGTCACTTAGCTCTGATCTCTTCAGCGCAAGGTAGGCGTTGAATGAAAACGAGGCTGT
>JADBJO010008833.1:36663-61663 GCA_016801955.1 Conus betulinus
GATTAATAAAAAAAACACAACAAAAAAACCTGAAATAATCTGAATAAGGCGCGGGAGAGAGGGAGGGGGGGGGGGGGGGGGGGGGGGGGCATCTTAGGCCAGTACTATTTCAACTCCCAGGGCACAGAATGAACCCACCCCACCCTCTTGCCTCCCCACCCCATTTTCAAATTGTAGAATGATTGAGAGACATATGTTTTGAAACTTGTATTAGTGATGCCTTACAAAGCAAATTTCACTCAGCATTCTAAAAATCTAACACTATACCATTTTAACTCCCGGGAAGAATGACCCCCCCACCCTCCTCACAACTCCATTTTCAAATTATAGGATTATCAGAAAAAAATATTTTGAAACTTGTATTAGTGATGCTTTACAAAGCAACTTTCATCCAGTACTCTGAAAATCTAACATTATAACATCTCAAGGAATAAAGGGGGGGGGGGGGGGGGGGGGGGGGGGGTCATTTTCGGCTTGTACCATTTTGACTCCCGGGGAGTTAAAATAGGCACGTGCCCAGAATGACCCCTTCCCCTCCCCACCCCGTTCTCAAATCATAGAATGAGTGAGAGAAATTTTCGGCCAGTACCATTTTAACACGGCAAAACGGAAGCATAACGCACCTACGCAGTAAGTAAAGGAGCAGCAATGACGCATCATTGCATCTTTATTGCCTTTTAAATTATTTGACCCTGTAGGCCTAATATTTTGCATACAAAGGGTTTTAACGTGTAGAGCATGCGTGCACAGGTTCTTAAATGTAATTTCCGGAAGGTGAAGGTACCATTTGTCTCTGTTTTGCACTTCTATCACACTAGCGCTCACACGCTTCGACCCCGAACTCTGACCGACTCAGCGCTTCGGTGGAGGTCTATAAAAAAAAACGTAAGGACGCCATGACCTTTCGAGGGTGCCAAGATGCTTGATACCAAATTTGAAGTCGATCTGCTGAGAACTGTGGCCGTACTCAGCGCTTCGCCCTTCGAGTCGCGCGAAACGCTAATTGGTGGACGGTTATTCAAAAAGTAACGACTCCATGACCTTCCGAGGATGCCAAGGATGCTTGATGCCAAATTTGGTGTTGATCGGTCGAGAACTGTGGCCGTGCGTAAGGTACAGACAGACAGACAGACAGACAGACAGACACACACACACACACACACACAGATATTTGTAATGTATGCACAAGACAAACTATTCAATTATTTATTAATTTTCCATAAATGCAGCCAGTATTCTTGGTGCAGTGGGGGTGTGGGGGTGTGTGGGGTGACAGTCCTGGCATAAGGCCAGAACGACTCCCCCCCCCCCCCCCCCCCCCCCTGTATTTTTTAACTCCCTGTGAGTCAATCTGGATCAACACCTCTGGATCGAAATTAACTCCCGGAGAGTTAGTTTCGGCACGTGCGTATTATAACTCCCATCCAAGTGGGTAGAGTTAAAATACGCAGGTGCCTAAACTAACTCCTGGGAGTTACTTTCGATCAAGAAATGTTGATCCAGATTGACTCCCGTGGAGTTAAAATATACAAAGGGGGAAGGGGGGGGGGGCGTTCTGGCTTTATGCCAGGACTGCCCCCCCCCCCCCCCGAACTGCAGAGAGACAATTGACACATGACGCTTAAAATACTTGATAAGGATAAAGATCTTAGGCTAACATAAAAGCCTATTAATCCAATCTGTCTTTGATAAACACTAATACTAGACTAGAAGCATGCAGAGAGAGAGAGAGAGAGGAAGAGAGAGGAGAGAGAGAGGGGGGGAGAGAAGGGGGAGGGAGGGAGAGAGAGAGGGAGAGAGAGCGAGAGAGAGAGAGAGAGAGAGAGAGAGAGAGAGAGAGAGAGAGAGAGAGAGAGAGAGAAGGGGGTAGTAAAAGAAAGAAAAAACAGACAGAGACAGAGAGGGGGAGGAGTGGAGCGAGACACTAGTGACAGAGATACTGACATAGATAAACAAATAGGCAGAGAGACAAGCAAAGAAAGAGGGAGAGAGATTAAGAGAGACAAACCGACAGACAAGCAAAAAGGCAGACAGACAAGCAAGGAGAGTGAGAGAGTGAGCGAGAGACTGAAATAAGGTTGGGGTGAGGAGAGAGAGAGAGAGAGAGAGAGAGAGAGAGAGAGAGAGAGAGAGAGAGAGACAGACAGACAGACAGAGAGACAGACAGACAGGCAGACAGGTTGAGGGAGGGAGGGAGGGAGGGAGGGAGGGGGGGGTGTATATCAAATTTTTGTTTTTCATATCGTGACAAACACATAAACTGAATGTTTTTTTTTTTTTTTTTTTTTTTGGGGGGGGGGGGGGGGGGGGGGTAATCTAAGACAGGCGGGAGGGGGGGGGGGGTCATTCTGGTGTGGTTTGTTTTAACTCCCGGGGAGTTTAAAACTGGCACGTGCTAATTTCTAACTCCCGGGGAGTTAAAAGTGGAGGGGAGTTAAAATAGATCGTTACACCGGCAACTGTGAGACTGCCAATGCCGTCCACAGTTGGAAGAATCGGACCGTTTTGTAGTGTCTATGCGTTTATGTGGCATTTCTCATGTATGTTGTAGTGATGTTTTACTTTTTACCAGTGTGTTTTCGCTGTTGTCCTATACGTCGCAATCTGGGGGGTGAAAAACCCCAAAGAGTGCCTGGTGACTTTGCTTGGGATCTACCTGAAAAGGGTCTACAGTGTAGCAGTTATGGTTTGGATGGTAGTGGGTCATAACGAACATGATTTTTTTTTTATGACAGGATATTATTCCCTGGCTGATAACAGCTTTGGAATGTTTTGTATTGGCAGTAGAACTAAAATCAAGCTGGAACTGGAAGTCGTTTCAATGAATAAACACACACACACACACACACACACACACACCACACACACACACACACACACACACACAAACCATGCATTCCCTAGGCATTTGTCATTGTGTGTATTCTCCGTTGCTGCTGATGGTGCTATTGTTGGTGTGTTGTCGTCGTCGTCGTTGTTGTTGTTATTGTTGCTGTTGTTGTTGTCGTCGTCGTCGTCGTTGTCGTCGTCGTCGTTGTTGTTGCTGTTATTGTTGTTGCTATTGTTGTTATCGTTGTCGTCGTCGTCGTCGTCGTTGTTGTCGTTGTTGCTATTGTCGTCGTCGTCGTCGTCGTCGTTGTTGTTGCTATTGTTGTTGTCGTCGTCGTCGTTGTTGTTATTGTTTTTTTCTTTAGAGCACCCTGCCCCCAAAAAAACTAAAAAAAAAAAAAAAACAAACAAACAAACAAACAAAAAAAAAACCCTAATAAATCAAAATCGGGAAACTATTTCAATGTAAGATTAAGCACAGAGATTTTTCTTCACGTGATATGACCATAACAACAGCACAAGTCTTTCCTCAGGTCGTTAGGTTTTCCAAACGTTTCATTTACAAGTGTAAGATTAAAACCGTAAAATGTGGCGGCTTGTTTTCGATAGCAAAAAGTAATCACCAAACGTACATTCTTCAAAAACGTCATATTTTTTCCTGTGCAGTAGTATCTGTGTGAAAAAACCTGGTAGAGACTGACTATGATATGCACAAATTCATCAATAGGTAAGAAATGGTCATCATTAGTCATCGTCATTATCATACTAATTTCTTGTAATTTGCACCCTGTTCCTTACTCAGTGACAGTTGTTGGTGATGAGTTCTCATGTTTCTCTCTCGCATATATCACTTTTGTTTTCTTTTGAAGAGTTCTGAAATACCATTTAACACATCCGTGGATAGTTATGCGATTTATCACTAAGAAATCTGAGATGGAGTCAATAGTTCGTGAAAAATTATTACACCTGATTCTGAGATGGAGTTGACAGTTAATGAGAAACATTACCAGACTCTAAGACAGAGTTGACGGTTGTGAAATATTATCGGACTCTGAGAGATAGAGTTGACAGTTAATGAGAAATATGACCGGACTCTGAGAGAAGAGTTGACTGTTAATTAGAAATATTACCAGACTCTGAGAGATAGAGTTGACATTGATAAATATTACCAGACTCTGAGAGATAGAGCTGACAGTTAATTAGAAATATTACCAGACTCTGAGAGATAGAGTTGACAGTTAATGAGAAATTAGACCAGACTCTGAAATAGGGTTGACAGTTAATGAGAAATAGTACGAGACTCTTAGAGATACAGTTCACAGTTAATGAGAAATATGACCAGACTCTGAGAGATAGAGGTCACAGTCAATTAGAAATATGACCAGACTCTGAGAGATAGAGGTCACAGTCAATGAGAAATATGACCAGACTCTGAGAGATAGAGGTCACAGTCAATGAGAAATATGACCAGACTCTGAGAGATAGAGGTCACAGTCAATGAGAAAAATTACCAGACTCTGAGAGATAGAGTTCACAGTTAATAAGAATTATGACCAGGCTCTGAGCTAGACTTGACAGTTAACGAGACCGTTACCGTTATACTGATAACGTTTGTGTGGGCATGACTCTGTGTGTGTGTGTGTGTGTGTGTGTGTGTGTGTGTGTGTGTGTGTGTGTGTGTGTGTGTGAGTAGGGTGAGTGAGTGAGTGAGTGTGTGTGTGTGTGTGTGTGTGTGTGTGTGTGTGTGTGTGTGTGTGTGTACGTGTGTGTGTGTGTGTGTGTGTGTGTGTGTGTGTGTGTGTGTGTGTGTGTGTGTGTGTGTGTGTGTGTGTGTGTGTGTGTGTGTGTGTGTGTGTGTGTGGTGTGTGTGTGTGTGTGTGTGTGTGTGTGTGTGTGTGTGTGTGTGTGAGAGAGAGAGAGAGAGAGAGAGAGAGAGAGAGAGAGAGAGAGAGAGAGAGAGAGAGAGAGAGAAAGGCAGATAGACAGTCATGCAGACAGACTGACAGACAGACAGAGGCAGAGACAGATCTCTACGATTAAATTCGGATTAGTTTTGTAATGTTGCGATTTCATAAAAACGCACTTCTCAAATCCCGATGGATTTTTTTTTTTTCTGATCTGCACTCCCTCCCCCTCCCCATCTTGTTACTCTTGTGTGTATATGTGTGAGTGCTGGATGCTTCTCTGTGTGTGTGGGACGGGAGGGGGAGCAGGGGCTGGGGGTGGCACGTGCATGCGGTTAATTCCCTCTTCTTTTGTCTAGCTTTTTTTTCGTTGACTTTGAATACCGATTTTCTTAATTGTCTTTAACTGCCTCTGTTTTCCTACAGATGATATATAGTCACTGTGGCCTCAACGGTTAGATGAGAAGAAAACTTCCGCCATGTAACGACCGCCAGGCCAACAGAAGGAGGGTTCTCCTCTTGCCACTGCTGTTAATCCTGCCCTGCGTCAGTCCGTCTGTCATGGGTCCAGGGTTCTCTTGGACGTCTCCGCAGCATAGCAATAGGCTCCCCCAAGGCATCAGGGGAAGGAACAGTAGGTTCCCCTAAGGCATCAGGGGGAGCAGCAGTAGGCTCCCCCAAGACATCAGGGGGAGGGGCAGTAGGCTCCCCAAGACATCAAAGGGAAGAATAGTAGGCTCCCCCAAGACATCAGGGGGAGGAACAGTAGGTTCCCCTAAGACATCAGAGTGACGAACAGTAGGTTCCCTTAAGACCTCAGAGTAACGAGCAGTAGGCTCCCCCAAGACATCAGAGTAACGAGCAGTAGGCTCCCCCAAGACATCAGAGTAACGAGCAGTAGGCTCCCCCAAGACATCAGAGTAACGAGCAGTAGGCTCCCCCAAGACATCAGAGTAACGAGCAGTAGGCTCCCCCAAGACATCAGAGTGACGAGCAGTAGGCTCCCCCAAGACATCAGAGTAACGAGCAGTAGGCTCCCCTAAGACATCAGGGGGAGGAGCAGTGGGCTCCCCAAGACATCAGAGTGATGAGCAGTAGGCTCCCCTAAGACATCAGGGGGAGGAGCAGTAGGATCCCCAAAAGACATCATAGTGACGAGCAGTAGGCTCCCCTAAGACATCAGGGGGAGGAACAGTGGGAACAGTGGGCTCTCCCAAGACATCGGGGGGTGGGGTGGGGGGGGGGGGGGTAAGTCAGGCTCACCCAAGACATCAGGGGGAGGAGCAGTGGGCTCCTCTAAGACATCAGAGTGACGAGCAGTGGGCTCCTCTAAGACATCAGGGGGAGGAGCAGTAGGCTTCCCCAAGACATCAGAGTGACGAGCAGTGGGGCCCCCAAGACATCAGAGTGACGAGCAGTGGGCTCCCCCAAGACATCAGGGGGAGGAGCAGTGGGCTCTCCCAAGACATCAAGGGGAGGAGAAGTAGGCTCCTCTAAGACATCAGAGGGAGGAACAGTAGGCTCCCCCTAAGACATGAGAAGACGAGCAGTAGGCTCCCCTAAGACATCAGAAGATGAGCAGTAGGCTCCCCCAAGACATCAGTGTGATGAGCAGTAGGCCCCCCTACGGCATCAGAGTGATGAGCAGTAGGCTCCCCCAAGAAATCAAAGGGAGGAGCAGTAGGAGCCCCCAGACATTATAGTGAGGAGCAGTAGGCTCCCCTAAGATATCAAAGTGAAGAGCAAAATGCTCCCCTAAGACAGGGGGAGGAGAAGTAGGCTCCCCTAAGACATCAGGGTGACGAGCAGTAGGCTCCCCTAAGACATCAGAGTGACGAGCAGTAGACCCCCCCAAGACATCAGAGTGTCGAGCAGTAGGCTCCCCGAAGACATCAGAGTGAAGAGCAAAATGCTCCCCTAAGACAGGGGGAGGAGAAGTAGGCTCCTCTAAGACATCAGAGTGATGAGCAGTAGGCTCCCCCAAGACATCAGAGTGATGAGCAGTAGGCTCCCCTAAGACATTACAGGGGACGAGCAGTAGGCTCCCCTAAGACATCCAAGTGACGAGCAGTAGGCTCCCCCAAGACATCAGAAGACGAGCAGTAGGCTCCCCTAAGACATCCAAGTGACGAGCAGTAGGCTCCCCAAGACATCAAGAGCGGTGAGCAGTAGCTCTCCCCAAGACATCAGAGTGACGAGCAGTAGCTCCCCCCCCCAAGACATCAGGGGGAGGAGCAGTAGGCTCCCCCAAGACATCAGAGTGATGAGCAGTAGGCTCCCCCAAGACATCAGGGGAGGAACAGTAGGCTCCCCCAAGACATCAGAGTGACGAGCGAGCAGTAGGCTCCTCTAAGACATCCAAGTGACGAGCAGTAGGCTCCTCTAAGACATCCAAGTGACGAGCAGTAGGCTCCCCTAAGACATCAGAAGACGAGCAGTAGGCTCCCCTAAGACATCCAAGTGACGAGCAGTAGGCTCCCCCAAGACATCAAGAGCGGTGAGCAGTAGGCTCCCCCAAGACATCAGGGGGAGGAGCAGTAGGCTCCCCCAAGACATCAGGGGGAGGAGCAGTAGGCTCCCCCAAGACATCAGAGTGACGAGCAGTAGGCTCCCCAAAGACATCAGGGGGAGGAACAGTAGGCTCCCCCAAGACATCAGGGTGATGAGCAGTAGGCTCCCCCAAGACATCAGGGGGAGGAACAGTAGGCTCACCCAAGACATCAGAGTGACGAGCAGTGGGCTCCCCCAAGACATCAGAGTGACGAGCAGTGGGCTCGCCCCCAAGACATCAGAGGGAGGAGCAGTGGGCTCCCCCAAGACATCAGGGGGAGGAGCAGTAGGCTCCCCCAAGACATCAGGGGGAGGAACAGTAGGCTCCCCCAAGACATCAGAGTGACGAGCAGTGGGCTCCCCCAAGACATCAGAGGGAGGAGCAGTGGGCTCCCCCAAGGCATCAGAGGGAGGAGCAGTAGGCTCCCCAAAGACATCAGGAGGAGGAGCAGTAGGCTCCCCCAAAGACATCAGGGGGAGGAGCAGTAGGATCCCCAAAGACATCAGGGGGAGGAGCAGTAGGCTCCCCAAAGACATCAGGGGGAGGAACAGTGGGCTCTCCCAAGACATCGGGGGGGTGGGGGGTGGGGGGTTAGTAGGCTCACCCAAGACATCAGGGGGAGGAGCAGTGGGCTCCCCCAAGACATCAGAGTGACGAGCAGTGGGCTCCCCTAAGACATCAGGGGCACGAGCAGTGGGCTCCTCTAGACATCAGGGGCACGAGCAGTATGCTCCCCTAAGACATCAGGGGGAGGAACAGTAGGCTCCCCCAAGACATCAGAGTGACGAGCAGTGGGCTCCCCTAAGACATCAGAGGGAGGAGCAGCAGTAGACTCCCCCAAGACATCAGAGTGACGAGCAGTGGGCTCCCCCAAGACATCAGAGTGACGAGCAGTGGGCTCCCCCAAGACATCAGGGGGAGGAGCAGTAGGCTCCCCCAAGACATCAGGGGGAATAACAGTGGGATCCCCCAAGACATCAGGGGGAGGAACAGTGGGCTCCCCAATACATCCGGGGGGGGGGGGGGGGAGTGTACTCCCCAAAGAGATTAGGGAGAGGCCCACTGGGCTCCCCCAAGACATCAGGGGGAGGGGCAGTGGGCTCCCCCAAGACTTCAGGGGGAGGGGCAGTGGGCTCCCCCAAGACATCAGCGGGGGAGGGGGGGGAGTAGGCTCCCTCAAGACATCAAGGGGAGGAACAGTCGGCTCTCCCAAGACATTGGGGGGTGGGGGGGGGGAGTAGTAGGCTCCCCCAAGACATCAGGGGAAGGACCAGTGGGCTCCCCCAAGACACCAGCGGGGAGGTGGGGGGGGGGGGGGGCAGTAGGCTCCCCCAAGACATTAGGAGTAGGCGCGGTTGGCTCCCCCAAGACATCAGGGGGAGGAACAGTGGGCTCCCCCAAGACATCTGGTGGGGGGGGGGGGGGGGGGCAGTGGGCTCCCCCAAGACATCAGGGGGAGGAACAGTGGGCTCCCCCAGAGACATCTGGTGGGGGGGGGGGGGGGGCAGTGGGCTCCCCCAAGACATCAGGGGGAGGGGGGAGGCGGGGAGGGGGGAGGGCAGTAGGCTCTGCCAAGACATCTGAGGGAGGAGCAGTGGGCTCCCCCAAGACATCGGGGAGGGGGGTGGGGTGGGGGGCAGTAGGGCTCCACCAAAATATCAGGGGGAGGAGCAGTAGGCTCTCCCAAGACATCAGGGGGAGGAGAAAGCCAAGGGAGACACTGGCTGCTCGACCACACAACGTCAACATGGCGATTGGGCTTACAGTTTTCTGTCTGGCCCTTCTTGACATGAATGCTGCGCAGACCAGATGGAAGGCGCCACATCTCCCCCTCTAAAGACAGTCGGTGCTGATGGCATACGTCTGGGCAAGAATGCTGGCAGAGGATTGAGACTTAACTCCGGCTGTTTATTCCACAGTGAGGAGATAAAAAACAGACGGCTTGAAAACGTGTCTTACTCGAATTCATCCGCAGTTCATGCCTCCCCCCCTCCCCACTCCACGCCCCCCCCCCTCCCCTGTAACGACCGCTAGGCCAACAGGGATACCCCCTTCTCCCACTGATCCTGCCCAACAGTAGCAGGCAACGTGGAAGTGGGTGGAAGGGTAGAAGAAGAAGGCAGAAGGGTAGAAGGGTAGAAGAAGGGTAAAGAGGGTTACAAAGGTAGGGAAGGGTTGGAGAAAGGGTATAAGGGGAGAACAGTAGAGGAAGGGCAGCAGAAAGGTAGAAGGGTAGAAGAAGGGTAGCAAAAGGGTAGGAGAATGGTAGGAGAAGGGTAGAACAAGGTAGAAGGGTGGTAGGAGAAGGGTAGAAGGGCAGAAGAAAGGTAGAACAAGGGTAGAAGGGTAGGAGAAGGGTAGGAGAAGGGTAGGCCTGGATGGGTGGTCATGGGCTGTATAGTGACAGGTGTGACAGCGCCAACGGCCTGAGTTCAAGCAAGTGCAAAGGGTGAACAGAAAAAATCGAAGTGTTCAAACCCCATCTCTGTTCCGTGTGTGTGTGTGTGTGTGTGTGTGTGTGTGTGTGTGCGCGCGCGCGCGCGCGTGCGGGCGTCCGCGCGTGCGTGTGTGTACGTAGATGATTGTGTGTGTCTGCGCGCATGCGTGCGCGCGCGCGCGCGCGCGCGCGCGCGCGCGCGCGTGTGTGTGTGTGTGTGTGTGTGTGCGCGCGCGCGCGCGCACGCGTGTGTGTGTGTGTGTGTATTTGGGGTAGCGTTAGCATGACTGCAAAAAGAGAAAAGGAATATTAATTCACATGTTCGTTCATAGGTTTGCTTTGGTTCTGCAGGTTCATCTTGCTGTGTTTTGTGTTCATCGGTTTGGTTTAGTTTATTTGGGGGGGGGCTTGGTTTCATTTGTTTGTTTTTCTTGCTTTCATTTTTTTCCCGTCACTATGGAATCCACAATATTGTACTCAAACATTTAGGAAGATATGAGGGAAAACATACAGAAGACGATAATTCTATTATTTTACCCGCCACACATTACCTACGCGTATAATTTGGCACCCTGTCAAACACACACACACACACACACACACACACACACCTGCACGTGCACACACATACGAACAGACACAAGCAGAGAGAGAGAGAGAGAGAGAGAGAGAGGAGAGAGAGAGAGAGGAGAGAGAGAGAGAGAGAGAGAGAAGTATGGTGTGACCAACGCACTCGTGCACGTCCGGCAAGGGTCGAAACACCCACCCAGTGTGATTATCATTGACAACTTAAAAACTAGCGGACAAAAGTACAAAGTCTCTCTCCTCTTTAAGTCGGTCTCGACTATGTCAGTTAAAGCGGGGCTGAGGAGTTAGCTTCAGTAGAAACCCATCACACCTCCGTCTTTCCCGTTTCACCTTTACACTGGTCCTCTATTCCAACCCCCCCTCCTCCCACCCCTCTTCTTCCTCGCAGACTATACACAAAACGTATCAGCAGCATGCAAAACGTGTGTGCTGGGTCAACACGGAAGTGATGAGTCCGTCTCCTTAATTTCTGTTTTAACTATTATAGATGGGACATAGATTCATTTTTTGTAGGTGTGTGTGTGTGTGTGTGTGTGTGTGTGTGTGTGTGTGTGTAAAGAAGAGGAAGAGAGAGAAAATGCACAGCATGACAGAGATTCTACTATTTACGTACAGTCAAGGAATATGTATCGATGGTGTTAACACGACAGTTCTGTTTTCTTTTCTTACATCCGCTGAAGAAAAAATGGGAAAGCTACCCCGGTAAACAAATACGTTGTTTCACACCTACCTCTGCTACGCCGTAACATCTGAGCAGACCAGGCCATTATCATGTGTGTTGACTTGTTACTGCACTGCCAGTGGTTACTTTTATTAACCGTCTTCTTACCAAGGGAAGCCAAGCAGAAATTTGGGGGAGCAAGGTGTGTGTGTGTGTGTGTGTGTGTGTGTGTTTCCCCAAACTTCTACCCATAACAACTGGCAATGACCCGGGATTTCTAGCCCTATCCAGTAAATCTGCATTTCAGTTCTCAAAACACTGTCATGCACAAGCACACACATAGTTAGCATACCGTAGCCTTCTGTGTGGCAGGCCGTTTCCTTTTGCCCACCCGAAAGCTGGCATTCACGTTAACAGTGGCGAAATTCGTTGGACACAGAAACAGAAACGGCACCACCAACATGTAACGAGACCACAATTTAACAAGGCTTGTTCCGTGGGCCTATGCCTGGCTCCAATTTTCGATCTCCGCCATTACGTCCAACAGAGAAATCATGTCTCCCGCTCGTTCACCGATCAATATCTCGTGAGAAGAAGCCGTCGTCAAAAAAAAAAAAAAAAAGCAACAACAAGAAACCACTCGAAATGCAGCATATGTAGCACTTTGTCCCCTGGTGCAAGACTATTCACATCCGATCTTTTCACCTCATGAATAAATACAAAACCACGTAATGAGTCTCATCGAGCTAGCTAGTCTGACGTGAAGGGGAAACAACACCCGCTTACCACGGTGCAGTCGAGAGGGGGAGGGGAGGGGAGGGGAGGGGACCTTCAGGCGGGCTAGGGTGGTTATTTTAAGCTTTGTACAGGTGCTTGCTGTCTGTGTCAGACGTACTGTGGAGAGACACTGCAACGCCTGACACGCCGGGTGCTTACTCCTCATAAAAAACCTGCAAGAGGGAAAAGCTTTGAGGTCAGGACCTGTACTGCACTGCCGTGTCGTCGCTTTAGACTGAGAGGTGCATCTACCTGATGTTTGTTGGGAAGGGTAAAGAAGGGGAGGAGGAGGGAGTGAGACTGAGGTGGGATGGGAATCTTCGTTCAATTGAACAAAGCACACCACCTCACATTTGTCACGGGACAGGTAGTTTTGCGTATCGTTGTATTACCAGTTTATGATGACACCATACCCATATGCACATCCCACGCTCTCAAACAATATGATCTTTACATTTATACAGCCTCCGAATTATTCTGCTGGAACAAATGCAATGTGTTTGAACTGCACTCGTGCAGACGATAGCTGGGATTCACGCCATGACGTTGGCCAGTCGCACCAAAAGTATTAAAGCGGAACAGTCCAAGTGAAACACATGGGATGGGTACAGTGACCAATTCTTATCTCCACCGGTACACCAGATCGAAAATGCCATTTACCTCAGAATGACTGCTAATCAATAAAGATTCTTATTTGCGCCGTCACACACACACACACACACACACACACACACACACAGAGAAACTGCGTTGTATTCGACTGACTCGTTCTTACAGAGAGAGAGAGAGAGAGAGAGAGAGAGAGAGAGAGAGAGAGAGAGGTGCCAAGCACATTCAAACAGATAAGTTGGTTTTCATTGCCTTTATTAGATACATCAGTGCACAACAGCAATACAAGGAAGGTGTGAATAGAGATAGAAGTCACATAAAGGAACACACACACACACACACACACACACACACACACCCCCCTCTCTCCCTGTTGTTTATGTTAGGAAAAGAAGACCCCCCCCCACACACACACACACCCTTCATTATCTGTCAACTCACAAACTCTGGAACAAGGCAACAGTCGTCTCCCCTCTTCCATTCCCCCCCCTCCCCCCCACCCGAACCCTCCATTCACCCTATCCTCCCGCCCTTCGCTTTTTCAGCACTCTCTACTTTGCTGTAGATTGATGCCTTCCTTCACTGCACTGGGGAAGTTCTCCACAATCATCCTCTAGAAGCTGCCCCCCTCCCCCCCCCCCCCCCCCCCCCCCCCATGTCATTGACCCAGGCTTACAGAGTTACAGACAGCTTTAAATGATGGCATGAAGATGGGTGCTGAACGTAGCTCGATGCCCTGAGAGCTTTGGTTCATGACAATTCTGGTAGGGTATGAAGTCAGGAGCATTCTGCAGACGATGATTCATGAAAAAAAGGGAGAAAATCCCCCAAGTTATCGCTTCCACCAGGGATGATTAGAGCATGGGAAATATGAAGAAGACAAATTCCATGAATATCGACAATTATTCCGCACACGACATGGGTATGCCTACAGGATTTCAGTACCAGGCTTTTTGGCAAGAAAGCTCCATGGGGAAAAGAATGGGATTCTTCACTAACTGAGAGTCTCAACTAGCACGTAAAGAGTGGTAAGGTTACAAGAAGAGCAGTGTCGAGGCGGCGGTCGTTCGATCTCTCTCTCTCTCTCTCTCTCTCTCTCTCTCTCTCTCAATGGGAGCGTGTCAGATTTTGTGCCTTTCCAAAAGAATTAACTATTAAAATCTACTGGAGGAAATTTGGAAACTGACTTTGTGGGAGTCTCTCTGCTCAGATGATAAAAATTCGCCAGCAAATGCAACTCATGGATCTTAAGAATGTAAATGTATATTGGGGTGAAAATTCACACGAGCTGAAGTCCTTAAGGTACATTAAAACATGTATTCTACAGCATGTCAATCATAAGAAAGTCGCTTTCAGTGAAGGGTGCAGTGAGCGAGTACATTGTGCACTGGACAGTAGTTCTGAAGATTTGGAGACATGAACCCCTGCGATGCTGTGTACATTGTATAGAGTCCCCCCCCCCCCCCCCCCCAAACTTTCCGCTCAACGAATGTGCAGACCTGTCCCCATTCTTTACATGTTTACACACATTTGGATGAGGAAATCATACTGGTAAAAAAATTTCATCTGTATGATGATAATTGGGTGGGATATCAAAACACAACAGATCCGGTATTCTTGTGTCGGTGGTTGTTTGCCTAGCATGCCAGTTATTATCCGCACAGAGAAATTACAGGCTCTGACAGCAGAATATGAATGCTGAACGGCTGGCTGCAGTGACTACGGCACCCTTTCCAGCCCTCCAAGGTTTCCACTACATGTAGGCTACGGTAGTGCATCATACAGAACAGAAAACATTTCTTTCAACTTTTTTTTTCTTCGAACACAGCGTGTAATTTTGAATATCAAGAGACACTGGCTTAAATGTTCCAACCTCGGCTAGACAGAGCTAATGGTACATACAATAGTAAATCACCACATGAACAATGCGCAACAATCAACAAGTAATTCCCTAGAAGATTACATAGAAGAATGTTCCAAACTGTAAACGTGACTAAGCTGTTCATCCAAGCGTGCATGTAGAGCAAATATGGCATAGCAAAGGTCGCGTCCATGACTCGGCTTCAGTATGCTTACTGACCAGGCAGCCAGAAGTTAGACTCAAAACGCGTTTCGATCAGTCACCTCGATGTCATACAAAGCATGCACATTGCCGCTGGGAAAGGTCAGCTTGGGGATCTGCACATCAGAGACAATGAGTACCCTGTAGTTCACACCCTGAATTCAGCGAGTCCACAGGAATCTGTGGTCAAAGTGCTGGTCGGAAGTCAGTGGCCAGCATGACAGCCTCTGCCGGGCAGTCATCAACACTGACATCACCATGGTAGTTAAGTTACCACCTGCCCACTTTGTCACTTTCATGTTTATCAACTGTCCACCAAAAGATGCAGTTTTCCTTCAAAATGTTCAGTTACGTTCTTGTTTACTTTTCCTTTCATCAGCGAAATCTTTGTGCATGATCACATGTCTTCCAACAGGATGTGTCCTGTGCTGTGTGTGTTTAAGCGACATTCTACGCATGCATACACGAAGTGAAAGCATGCCATACAAGATCACTTTTCAGCAAAAACTATAAACATGGACTACTTATAAGCAGGACTACAACAGACTGCCCTGTACCAAAGCTGCATAAAGAGATTGCACTTCCAAAAAGCCACTAGCCCAAAGTAAACTCATTACAATACTTTTTGCAAAGTATAATTTTCAACTCTTTCCTAATAGATTACACTTTAGGAAGAAAAAAAAAAAAAAAAAAAAAAAGCCTTACTTCAACTAGATCAAAATAGACAATCCTTCATCAGAATTTTTCAGCTGAACCAAAACAGACTAATAAACAGAACCACAGCAGACCAGAATTTAGCTAAATCTTTTAGATTATCCTTTACCAGAGTCCATATGAGATTAACGTATAGCAAAATCAAAATAGACGACCATTTACCGGAATCACAACAGATTACTCCTCAGCAGAATCATATAAGACTACCCCCTAGCAAACTCATGATAAACTACCATTTGAATTACGACAGAGTACCCTTTAGCAAAACCACAGTAGAAACCTTTAGCAAAATTATAATAGACAACCCTTCAGTGGAACTAGTGACTAAAGAAGATTGTCATTAACTGTAAACAAACATATGAGGGTGGTGTGCTTTTTAGCAGCTAATATTCGGGCTGGGTGCTGCTGAACGGTACTACTGATAAACAAACAGCAACAACAAACAGAGAAGAAGAAGAAGAAGAAGAAGAAGAAGAAGAAGAAAAATCCACATCACATTTTTTCGAATTATAGGTCCGAGGTGAACAAAGAATAGGACAAAACACCCACACATTCGCCCATACAATTGTTAGTATGTTTTGACAAAATACATTCTTTTAGACATTATACCTACTAGTACACCGGTTTTCTTATTCGTGGACTTAACTAACCGTGTCTCTTATGCGAACAGCCGTGAGTGGAATGGCACCCGATGTGTGGGAGTGTGGAATGTCTTCATTTGGCGAGTTTCCCGTAAACAGAAACTGTATCCTGAAAAGCATCTTAATTCTTATATATCTCTGGACTGCAGGTGTGGCAAACAACGCAGATAATTATTCAACAATATAAAAATCACAAACTCTCTCTCTCTTCTCTCTCTCTCTCTCTCTCTCTCTCTCTCTCTCTCTCTCTCCACGTTCCCACGCACATGTGAATGCATGCACGCAGATATGTACGCTCTTACACACACACACACACACACACACACACACATACGTGCACACACACACACAGACACACACAAAACACACGCGCGCGCGCGCGCTCGCACTGCAAATAAACACATACAACATGCCCCTCTGATGTCATAAACTATAGAAGTCCCAATCAGTCTGTCAACTGACAACATTATGCTCTGATTTGTCAGTTTTGACATTCCCCACCACTCCAAATACATTCCCACTAGTATAGAACAACGGCAGTCACCATCATCTATCAATGAAGTCAGTCACCATCATCAATCAACGATGTCAGTCACCATCATCTATCAACGATGTCAGTCGCCATCATCTATCAACGATGTCGGTCACCATCATCTATCATGATGTCGGTCACCATCATCTATCAACGATGTCAGTCGCCATCATCTATCAACGATGTCGGTCACCATCATCTATCATAATGTTGGGTCACCATCATCTATCAACGATGTTGGTCACCATCATCTATCATGATGTCGGTCGCCATCATCTATCAACGATGTCGGTCACCATCATCTATCATGATGTCGTTCGCCATCATCTATTAACGATGTAACGATATCGGTCACCATCATCTATCATGATGTCGGTCACCATCATCTATCATGATGTTGGTCGCCATCATCTATCAACGATGTCGGTCACCATCATCTATCATGATGTCAGTCACCATCATCTATCAACAATGTCGATCACCATCATCTATCAACATAGTCGATCACCATCATCTATCAATGATGTCAGTCACCATCATCTATCATGATGTCGGTCACCATCATCTATCAACGATGTCGGTCACCATCATCTATCATGATGTCGGTCACCATCATCTATACTAGTCACATAAAGTTAAGCACAGTTTACATGTACCCGCATAATTTTCCAAAATATAAAAGCCACGATTTGAAATTGGGAACAGATTTAATTCATTATCTTGTTCCAACGTACATTGAATTTCATTGGGATCGAATGAACGGTTGTTGATTTACAGACAATTAAACAGAGGATGGGTCGAAATCAAAGTTCGCAAAATCTGTTCAGTTCACAAAATCATTTCAATAGTGGGTGTGGCCACCGCCATTGGCGAGACATTCCACGCAGCGACTCCTCATCGAGTTGACCAGTGTTCTGATGACCCTCTGAGGGATTCTCTGCCATTCCAGTTGCAGCATTTGGAAGAGATCTGGCGCGTCTCTGGGAGGTGGATGGTTCTCCTTCACACGTCTCCCCAACTCATCCCACATATGCTCGATGGGATTGAGGTCGGGACTATACGCCGGGAAGATCATCCTGTTGATGCCGCCTGCACAATGAAGTTTTCGGCCACCCGGGCCCTATGTGGCCGAGCATTGTCGTCTTGGAAGACTGCCCATGGGTCCTATCCGTTGCATGGTCGGAACAACGAAAGGCGCCAGGATTTCATCCCGATAGCGGATGCCTGTGAGGTTTCCATCAATATGGTAGAGTGGTGTCTTGTGGTGGAGGCTGAAGGCACCCCATACCATAACAGATCCTCCCCCAAAGGCCCTGGTCTGGCGAAACAGCTGCATCAATGTAACGTTCACCAACACGCCTCCAAACTCTAGTTCGGCCGTCATTGTGTTCAAGACTAAACCGCGACTCATCTGAAAAGAGGACCTGGGACCACTGTTGTTGGTTCCATCTCACATGACGATGGCAGAAAGCTCGGCGAGCGAGCCAGCCTATGGGCTGCTAGCAGTCGTGGTCGAACAGCTGGGCGACGTGATCTGAGGCCGAAGTGGTGAAGACGGTTTCGTATGGCTTGACGGCTGAGGATGGTGTTATTTGCCATACGAAGCTGCCTTTGGATGCTGGTGGAAGTGGTATCCCGCTGCAATAGGGCCTGCCTCTCGATGAAACGATCTTCTCTGGGAGTAGTCTGCCTAGGCCGACCTGACCGTGGCCTCTCTCTCTTCAACGCTGTTGGTCGCCCTAAAACGCTGATTCAGTCTAACAATAACTGAATGATGCACACCAAGTCGTCGCGCCCACTTCAGCCTTTGCAATGCCATCTTGTATCCACGCAATCGCCCTGGTTTTGTCAAAGGTGCTAAGTTTTTCTTCGTGGTGGCATGGTGAGAAAAGGGCTGACAGTAACCAACCCCCGCGCTTAAACAGCCAAAAGAAGGGCATAAAACTCACTCACTTGAGAGACTGCTCTTGCACGGGAAAAAAAGAATTTTTTCATTTTACACATCTTTGTGTCGCCAGCAAGCTTGATGCAAAACAGGCACAGTTAACGCAACTTTGCACTTTTTATCCCGCGCGGTAACGAGGTCACCAAGACCCCCGTGCGCACTACCAGTTGACACAGGCTGGATTACACACTGCTGTGTGAGATTCCATCATTGGTTGCCGCATAACAAAAAAAACAATGTTTTTTTGAAGGGATGAATCAACCCCCTGTGTGCAAAGGCCTGTGCTTAACTTTATGTGACTAGTATATCATGATGTTGGTCGCAATCATCTATCGACGATGTCGGTCACCATCATCTATCATGATGTCAGTCACCATCATCTATCAACAATGTCGATCACCATCATCTATCAACAATGTCGATCACCATCATCTATCAATGATGTCAGTCACCATCATCTATCATGATGTCGGTCACCATCATCTATCAACGATGTCGGTCACCATCATCTATCAATGATGTCGGTCACCACCATTTATCATGATGTCGTCACCATCATCTATCAACGATGTCAGTCACCACCATCTATCAACGATGTCGGTCACCACCATTTATCATGATGTTGGTCACCACCATCTATCAACGATGTCAGTCACCACCATATATCAACGATGTCAGTCACCATCATCAATCATGATGTCGGTCACCATCATCTATCAACGATGTCAGTCACCATCATCTATCAACGATGTCAGTCACCATCATCTATCAACGATGTCAGTCACCATCATCTATCAACGATGTCAGTCACCATCATCTATCAATGATGTCAGTCACCATTATCAATCATGATGTCGGTCACCACCATCTATCAATGATGTCGGTCACCACCATCTATCAACGATGTCAGTCACCATCATCTATCAACGATGTCAGTCACCATCATCTATCAATGATGTCAGTCACCATCATCTATCATGATGTCGGTCACCACCATCTATCATGATGTCGGTCACCACCATCTATCAACGATGTCAGTCACCATCATCTATCAACGATGTCAGTCACCATTATCAATCATGATGTCGGGTCACCATCATCTATCAACAATGTTGGCCACCATCATCAATCAAACAATTTCGGTCACCATCATCTATCAATGTCGGTCACCATCATCTATCAACGAAGTCAGTCACCATCATCAATCAACGATGTCAATCACCATCATCTATCAACCATGTCAGTCACCATCATCTATCAGTGATGTCAGTCACCATCATCAATCAACAATGTCAGTCACCATCATCAATCAACAATGTCAGTCACCATCATCAATCAACAATGTCAGTCACTATCATCAATCAACGATGTCAGTCACCTCTCTATCGTCTATCAACGATGTCAGTCACCATCATCTATCAACGATGTCAGTCACCATCATCTATCAACCATGTCAGTCACCGATGTCAGTCACCATCATCAATCAACGATGTCAGTCACCATCATCTATCAACCATGTCAGTCACCATCATCAATCAGTGATGTCAGTCTCTGTCATCTATCAACATGTGTCAGTCACCATCATCAATCAGTGATGTCAGTCTCTGTCATCAATCAACAATGTCAGTCACCATCATCAATCAGTGATGTCAGTCTCTGTCATCAATCAACTTTGTCAGTCACCATCATCAATCAGTGATGTCAGTCACCATCATCAATCAACGATGTCAGTCACCATCATCAATGAACAATGTTAGCCTACATCATCAATCAGTGATGTCAGTCTCAGTCATGTCGACAATGTTAGTCTTCATTACCAGAGGCATAGGGAAGACAGACGAAGAGAGAAGAGCACAATGACCGCTCAATCAAATCCGTCATCCATCCCACAATGACTTCTGTCATTGTTTCAGAAAGTACCTGTGCTTTTTCTCAACATGGTTCCTTTGTCATTGTCATTTTTTATTGCAAAGTGGAGAAGGACAGGGAAGGGAGGGGGGGGGGGGGGAGGCGTAGGAGGAGAAACTAGACCTCATATAACCCTGCCCATCACATCTAAGATTTTGACGTGAACTCATACCAGATAGTGGATGCAAAGTGGAAATAGAACCTTCCTTCACCCTGTCAGGCCTGTGTGCTTGACAGTCGATGGTCTCAATGCCAGGATGTGTAATTGATCGTCCATGGTCTCAATGCAAGCATGTGTCATTGACAGTCCATAGTCTCAGTGCCAGCATGTGTAGTTGACAGTCCATGGTCTTTATGCCAGCATGTGTCATTGACAGTCCATAGTCTCAGTGCCAGCATGTGTAGTTGACAGTCCATTGTCTTTATGCCAGCATGTGTAGTTGACAGTCCATTGTCTTTATGCCAGCATGTGTAGTTGACAGTCCATGGTCTTTATGCCAGCATGTGTAGTTGACAGTCCATTGTCTTTATGCCAGCATGTGTCATTGACAGTCCATGGACTTTATGCCAGCATGTGCCATTGACAGTTCATGGTCTTTATGCCAGCATGTGTAGTTGACAGTCTACGGTCTTTATGCCAGCATGTGTAATTGACAGTCCATGGTCTTCATGCCAGCATGTGTAATTGACAGTCCATGGTCTTCATGCCAGCATGTGTAATTGACAGTCCATGGTCTCAATGCCAGCATGTGTCATTGACAGTCCATGGTCTCAATGCCAGCATGTGTCATTGACAGTCCATGGTCTCAATGCCAGCATGTGTAATTGTACATTTTGTTTTCAACATAAAATACGGTATTGACATTCGCTTACCTATCAGACACTCTAATTGCTTCAGCTGTAGTGTTCCTACTGTTTAGCGCCCCGTCTTCCGTTTCGTACGTTATCTGAAGTTTCTTTCCTTGGACTCTAAAGCCGACGTTCACGTTTCCTGATAAAAACACAACCACAAATACGCTGGTTCTCTGCAATGCAGCTTAACCAAAATTGCGCGCGCGTGTGTGTGTGTGTGTGTGTGTGTGTGTGTGTACGTGTGTGTGTGTTGGGGGGGGGGGGGTCCTGCGCGCGCGCGCGTGCGCGTGTGCGCGTACAAAATCTTATTGGTTGCTTCACGTCTAATGAAGAATTGTTTCATAAACAAGTTTCCCCCAAATACAAGCAAGACAATGCAAGAACTGACTGGAAATTATGGATTTTCAAATCTTATAACCTATAGGTCCGTGTTATTTTAAAAGTTTGCATTGGGGAAAAAACATATCTGTTGGTTATAAGATTTGAAAATCCATAATTTCCAGTCAGTTCTTGCATTGTCTTGCTTGTATTTGGGGAAAATTTGTTTATGAAACAATTCTTCATTAGACATGAAGCAACCAATAAGATTTTGTACGCGCGCACGCGCACGCGCGCGCGCACAGACACCCACACCCACACACACACACACACACATCACAGTGCAATGACATGGGAATCACAGTGCAATGACATGGGAATCGCTGTGCAATGACATGGGAATCACAGTGCAATGACATAGGAATCACTCTCATTCAGAGTCAGCCACTCACCACTTGCCATTGTGCCAAAGCGCTTTTTTTCTCTCTCCTGCACACAAACAGTTTACACGTTCTGTTACTTGTAAACATGCACACAAACAAACATGCATGTTAACAAACAGGTGGACGGATATGCCTAGGTCAATGGATAATCACATATGCAAATGCTATGATCAGCTGAATACAGGACGCAGCAGCAGCTTATTCTGATGAGTTACTATACCACTGACAGACCCTGGAAAGTATGTACAGATGCGATTGCACACACCATCAACACACTGTGAAAGGTGCCAAGGTAGATGCACAGAATACACGGAAAGAAGAACGACAACTTGCGCAACATCCACATGGGTTACTGCGTATTCAGAGTGATGAGGACACAAACGGGTAAACTCGCTCACAGAAAGACAAGAAACTTATATTGTTGAATACAACTATGCAGAGAAGTTAACTCGCATGCGAAAATGCACACACTGAGCTGAATTCACATACAATGCAAATTCACACAGAGCAGCCGATTTATATACAATTAACACACACATGAAAGGTGGAGTCACACACATGGTAAATATGCGTGTCGGAAATTAAATGCACACATATATAAATCTACATAAACAGAAGTGAAGATAAACACAAGGAATTACAAGGAGAGAGAGAGAGAGAGAGAGAGAGAGATGCATACTTAAACGTACGTGGATGTGCACGCATATAGGTGAAGTCACACTCGAGTACATAAATTATGTGCACAGAGAGGTAAACTCAAATACAAGTGAGCATGCAAACATAAATGTAAACTGACATTAAAGTAAACATACATTTATTGAAGTTAGCTCAGAATTTGGTAAATATGATACATCAAGATAGATAAATCCTGACAGCTACTGTATGGCGATGGACTGTTTTAACGACAGTACTGACATGTCTTTATACTTCAGTTTTTAACGACAGTACTGACATGTCTTTATACTTCAGTTATAACGACAGTACTGCCATGTCTTTATACTTCAGAGAACTACCAACATCCGAGTCAACACATATCTCAATCCTCTGATTCCCTGTAGATCCCCCCCCCCCCCACCCCCCAACCCCCCAGCCTGCCACATCTCGAACCTCCACCCCTACCTTCCCCTCCTTCCCACGTTGTGACATAAACCGAATTAAGCATTCTGGCGAACCTCACACATTGTTATAGCAACAGATTCGTCTTGACCTTTGGCCTCTACTCATCATCCACAGCCTTGTTTCATGTTTAGCTGCACCCAGTCATTGCCACGTATTGACCAGCCGGCGTGGGAGATATCCCTATTTGACTATTCCAAAATTAATCGTATCCATACACTTGTGTCTGCGAAGAAAAGAGGGAAAAAAAGAAAAAAAGATGATTTAACGTACATGTACGTGTAAATATGTGTGTGTGTGTGTGTGTGTGTGTGTGTGTGTGTGTGTGTGCGAGCGAGTAAGCGAGCGAGAAAGAGAGAGAGAGAGAGGGGGGGGATTGAGAGTGAGACTGCTGGTGTATGTGTTGGCGTTTATGCAGACTTAACGTCTGCAAGTGAGAGAGAATATTCATTTGTCTCGTTCGGGTAGCGATTCCTAGTCGTCTTAAAAAATAAGATATTCATTTTGTTTCGTATAAATAATGACATAATTGAACTATACCACCATTACTAGACAAAACCGAATTGGGATTTTTTTCAGAGCGAAATATATGAAAACATTCTGGCTCAGTTTATAACATTATCATAATTGTTTTTGTTATTTTGTTGTTATGATCATAATCGTTTTTTTTTTCCTGAAAATCATTATACTCAAACTGTTCAAATTTTTTTTAATGTAATTAACAGCCAACCGCCAAGAAAACATAGATGAATTCACATACTGAGATGAATTCACATACAGTGCACATTCACATGATTGCTCGTTTTCTTTTTTTTTCTTTTTTTTTTTCCCCATTGTCCTCAGCATTTTGTGTCTTGTCTGAAGAAGATCTACAAGGCCCGAAACGTGTCGTATTTTGTCTTGTGATTCATTTTTTGTCTACGTTTTCTTGGCGGTTCGCTATTAATTATATTTAAAATTTGTTTAAATTTCCGCCTGCAGTCGCCTCACTTTTCTACTCGATAAACTGTTCGTTATTTCGAGTTATTTGCTTCACGTTTGATGCTTCTAAAATTACTTTTGCTGTTATTCTCATTATTACTAATTACTACAATCATTGAGAATATTTAAGCATATGAACGAAAACAACGTAAAAATGAGTACAATTATCGAGAATATCTAGCATATTAACGAAAACAACATAACAATTACTACAATTACCGATAATATCTAGCAGCTATGTTCACATGCATTTTTCTACGTTGAACATGATTATGGCTTAAGGACACTTTTTTGGTCAGCTGCTCTGCAAACTTCACCTCTTCTGTATTCAGTTGCTTCATAAACATGTTCGAAAGATCAGTTTACACCTGCTTCAATTAATCTGTAAAAATAAATAAATAAATAAAATAAACAACAAAAACCATAGTTCGCCAAGTGTTCAGGCTGCAGAAGGCCATTGAGCATCTATACAAAAAATACACGTAAAAACTAAAAGTCCAGAACAAAGATACTACCAAATAAAAATGATGACACTTACCAAGTTAGCAGAACCACCGTTGAAGACGTGAATGCCAGCCGACACTCAGACCGACTCGCAGGCTATGGGTATGCCCTTTATATTGGACCCCCAAGGACATAAAGATGCAAATTAGCAGTCTGCCTCAAGTACATCTGATTGGTCAGTTTTCAATTTCACCTCAGAGACGTCACAGTCGACAGCGAGTTCACGTCCATCAAAAGTCTATTTCTGGACCCATGCGGTCATTTTGAGTCATTTTCATTGGTTTGAACAGTTCTGCATTACCTCTGTCATAGTCGAAGTGCCAGCTCTGCACGTGTGCTCATTAGAAATGTTGCAGTTCCATTGCTTACAGCCCAGACAGAATCTGAAGTGGGTGGGGAATCGGGAATAGCCAAATGGCCAATGATATGACTGTCTGTCAATAGATAGAGACAACCCTTGCACCATAGGGGTGTGTGGCTAAACCCACCTATTTTTACCTCATACATAACGGCATCTATTCGTAGGCTAGGAGAGGAGCGAAGGAACTCAAGGGCTGAATGTATAGGTCTTTTGATCGAATCACCCTGTAGGAATTTCCAGAAATCATATGAGTTCACATTACAGTCT
>JADBJO010008833.1:81663-84163 GCA_016801955.1 Conus betulinus
GCCTGCTGATGGAAAAACACCAACACCGAATCGAGACTTCTTTCAAGTCAGAAACTGTATAGCTTTGCACAGAGTTTGGCTTAACGGGTTTGTGGCGGGTCCTCAGAGATGTCAGCGTGAGAAAGAGTTGATCCAGATCAAACAGGCATTGTGCAGCTCGGCAACCAGCGCAGTGCCCGTGAACAGCCAAATTGGGGACTACTTCCAGACAACAGTTGTTGTTCTAGAGGTGCCCGTGAACAGTCAAATCGGGGACTACTTCCAGACAACAGTCACTGTTCTACAGGTGCCCGAAAGCAGTCAAATTGGGGACTACTTCCAGACAACAGTCGCTGTTCTACAGGTTCCCGTGAACAGCCAAATTGGGGACTACTTCCAGACAACAGTCGCTTTTCTACAGGTGCCCGTGAACAGTCAAATTGGGGACTACTTTCAGACAACAATTGCTGTTCTACCGGTGCCCGTGAACAGTCAGATTGAGGACTACTTCCAGACAACAGTCGCTGTTCTGAGGTGCCCGTGAACAGCCAGATTAGGGACTACTTCCAGACAACAGTCGCTGTTCTTCAGGTGCCTGTGAACAGCCAGATTAGGGACTACTTCCAGACAACAGTCGCTGTTCTACAGGTGCCCATGAACAGCCAAATTGGGGACTACTTCCAGATAACAGTCGCTGTTCTACAGGTGCCACTGAAGAGTCAAACTGGGGACTACTTCCAGACAACAGTCAGTGTTCTACAGGTGCCAGTGAACAGCCAAATTGGGGACTACTTCCAGACAACAGTCGCTGTTCTACAGGTGCCAGTAAACAGCCAAATTGGGGACTACTTCCAGACAACAGTCGCTGTTCTACAGGTGCCCGTGAACAGTCAAATTGGGGACTACTTCTAGACAACAGTCGCTGTTCTACAGGTGCCAGTGAACAGCCAAATTGGGGACTACTTCCAGACAACAGTCGCTGTTCTACAGGTGCCTGTGAACAACCAAATTGGGGACTACTTCCAGACAACAGTCGCTGTTCTACAGGTGCCACTGAAGAGTCAAACTGGGGACTACTTCCAGAAAACAGTCACTGTTCTACAGGCATCCGTGAACAGCCAGATTGGGGACTACCAGACAGCAGTCGCTGTTCTACAGGTGCCCGTGAACAGAGAAGTTGGGGACTACTTCCAGACAACAGTCGCTGTTCTACAGGTGCCCGTGAACAGCCAGATTGGGGACTACTTCCAGACAACAGTCGCTGTTCTACATGTGCCCGTGAACAGCCAAATTGGGGACTACTTCCAGACAACAGTCGCTGTTCTACAGGTGTCCGTGAACAGCCAAATTGGGGACTACTTCCAGACAACAGTCGCTGTTCTACAGGTGCCCGTGAATAGCCAAATTGGGGACTACTTCCAGACAACAGTCGCTGTTCTACAGGTGTCCGTGAACAGCCAAATTGGGGATTACTTCCAGACAACAGTCGCTGTTCTACAGGTGCCAGTGAACAGCCAATTGGGGACTACTTCCAGACAACAGTCGCTGTTCTACAGGTGCCAGTGAACAGTCAAATTGGGGACTACTTCCAGACAACAGTCGCTGTTCTACAGGTGCCAGTGAACAGCCAAATTGGGGACTATTTCCAGACAAACAGTCGCTGTTCTACAGGTGCCCGTGAACAGCCAAATTTGGGACTACTTCCAGACAACAGTCGCTGTTCTACAGGTGCCCGTGAACAACCAAATTGGGACTACTTCCAGACAACAGTCGCTGTTCTACAGGTGCTACTGAAGAGTCAAACTGGGGACTACTTCCAGACAACAGTCACTGTTCTACAGGCATCCGTGAACAGCCAGATTGGGGACTACCAGACAACAGTCGCTGTTCTACAGGTGCCCGTGAACAGAGAAACTGGGGACTACTTCCAGACAACAGTCGCTGTTCTACAGGTGCCCGTGAACAGCCAAATTGGGGACTACTTCCAGACAACAGTCGCTGTTCTACAGGTGTCCGTGAACAGCCAAATTGGGGATTACTTCCAGACAACAGTCGCTGTTCTACAGGTGCCACTGAACAGTCAAACTGGGGACTATTTCCAGACAACAGTCGCTGTTCTACAGGTGCCCGTGAACAGCCAAATTTGGGACTACTTCCAGACAACAGTCGCTGTTCTACAGGTGCCCGTGAACAGCCAAATTGGGGATTACTTCCAGACAACAGTCGCTGTTCTACAGGTGCCAGTGAACAGCCAAATTGGGGACTACTTCCAGACAACAGTCGCTGTTCTACAGGTTCCCGTGAACAGTCAAATTGGGGACTACTTCCAGACAACAGTCACTGTTCTAAGGGGCTCTCTGCTCTCCCAGACCCTCTTGAAACTGCACGCGGAGAATATCATGCACGAAGCCCTTGAAAACATCAACACTACCATTTTAGTTGGAGGCAGACCCATAGGCAGTCCACGCTTCGCCGATGACATGGACCTACTTGGCAGAAGCAACGGCGAACTCTAAGAAGA
>JADBJO010008834.1:0-17500 GCA_016801955.1 Conus betulinus
CCACCAGTCAGAACAATGGTTGCGGGGGGGGGGGGGGGGGGGGAGGGGAAGGGAGCAGGGAGCGACAATAGCAATGGTTCTTCCCACCAGTCAGAACAATGGTGGGGGGGGGGGGGGAGTGACAATAGGGGGGGGGGGAGAACAATGGTCAGGGGGAGGAGGAAGCGACGACAATAGCAATGGTTCTTCCACCAGTCAGAACAATGGTTGGGGGGGGGGGGGGGGGGGAAGGAAGGAGTCAGGCGACAATAGCAATGGTTCTTCCCACCAGTCAGAAACAATGGTCAGGGGGGGGAGGAGGGGGAAGGAGGAGCGACAATAGCAATGGTTCTTCCCACCAGTCAGAACAATGGTCGGGGGGGGGGGGGGATGGGGGGGGGAGGGAGGGGGAAGGAGTGACAATAGCAATGGTTCTTCCACCAGTCAGAACAATGGTCAGGGGGGGGGGGGAGGGGAGGGGGAAGGAGTGACAATAGCAATGGTTCTTCCCACCAGTCAGAACAATGGTCAGGGGGGGGGAAGGAAGGTAGTGACAATAGCAATGGTTCTTCCCACCAGTCAGGGGGGGGGGGGGGGGGGGGGGGGGGGTTCTTCCCACCGTCAGAAACATGGGGGAGGGGTGACAATAGCAATGGTTCTTCCACCAGTCAGCACAATGGTCAGGGGGGGGGGGGGGGGGGGGGGGGGAGGGGGAAGGAGCGACAATAGCAATGGTTCTTCCCACCAGTCAGAACAATGGTCAGGGGGGAGGGGGAGGGGGGAAGGAGCGACAATAGCAATGGTTCTTCCCACCAGTCAGAACAATGGTCAGGGGGGACAATAGCAAGGGGGGGAGGGGGGGGGGGGGGAAGGAGTGACAATAGCAATGGTTCTTCCCACCAGTCAGAACAATGGTCAGGGGGGGAGGGGGAGGAGGGGGGGGAGGAGCGACAATAGCAATGGTTCTTTCCCACCAGTCAGACAATGGTCGGGGGGGGAGGGGGGGGGGGGGGGGGGGGGGGGGGGGGGGGAAGGAGCGACAATAGCAATGGTTCTTCCCACCAGTCAGCACAATGGTCAATGGGGGGGGGGGGGGGGGGGGAACAATGGAAGGAGTGACAATAGCAATGGTTCTTCCACCAGTCAGAACAATGGTCAGGGGGAAGGAGTGACAATAGCAATGGTTCTTCCCACCAGTCAGAACAATGGTTCAGGGGGGGGGGGGGGAAGGAGTGACAATAGCAATGGTTCTTCCCACCAGTCAGAACAATGGTCGGGGGGGGAGGGGGGGAAGGCAGGACAATAGCAATGGTTCTTCCCACCAGTCAGAACAATGGGGGGGGGGGGGGGGGGGAAAGGGGACAAGTGACAATAGCAATGGTTCTTCCCACCAGTCAGAACAATGGGTGGGGGGGGGGGGGGGGGGGGGGGGGGGGAGGGAGTGACAATAGCAATGGTTCTTCCCACCAGTCAGAACAATGGTCAGGGGGGGGGGGGGGGGGGGGGGGGAGGGGGGGGGAAGAGTGACAATAGCAATGGTTGCTTCCCACCAGTCAGAACAATGGTCAGGGGGGGAGGGGGGAGGGGGGGAAGAGGATGTGACAATAGCAATGGTTCTTTCCACCAGTCAAAGCTCGTGACTTCTGGTGGGTGCGTGAGGCAACTAGAGAGATTGGCTGATGATCTGAAAGCACTTTCTTTTTGGTTTCTAGTCGATGTAGAAAACAGGTACATTCTTTATAGTGAAGATTATGTGGAATTCAAAAACACATAAAAACTGAAGCAGAATCTAAATTGTTTACTTTTTTTATCTTTCATTATTTTCTTTCTATTTGCGTTAATGAAGTCTTTCAGGGGAGTGAATCATTCGGAATGTGATGTGGAAAGGTTGTTGTGCACCTTTCATCACAACATGAATCCCACCCAGTTCTGTTCTACCAATCACAGGGCAGGTCACAGTATTTGCTGTCAGGGACGAAGAGCAAAGTCAGCGATTACTATGAACTGCCCTGTGATTGGTAGACAGCACTGTGGGGATTCATCTGTTGTAATAACAGGGTACAATCTTGATAGGAGAAGGTTGGGGCAGAAAAATTCCTCATGGCTTGGTGGTGGAATCGAACCCACGACCTCCCAGCGGGAGGGGAGTTCATAACGCTAACCACTTCGCTACGATGGCAGGTGGTTTGTTTCTTGTTTGTTCCAGGACCAGTCTGTGCATTTAAATGTCATGAACCATCCTACGTTTCTGTGGAAATTACCTTTTTATCATTCATTTTTTTTTAGTTATTCTTCAATCACTCCGTTCTTCGCTTCCTACACACTGTCAGATCTCTACCGGCTGGAATCCAGCATCAGAGAAAACTGTCCTGCATCGTCATTGGATTCCTTTGTGGCCAACAACCCTCTCTAGCTCGTGTTCTCCCCCCTCCCCCCCTTCCCTGTCTTCTCCCTCTTCTTTCAATTTCTTAATCCACTCTTCAAGTTTTTTTTTTCATCTTGTTGTCCCCTCTCTCACCAACCGACCCATTGATTTCCTCATGAATTCTCCCTCCACCCTCATCCCCCACCCCATGTGAGTCCATTGGTCGGTCTGGTAGTGTGCGACACTTGCCAGACATTTTTTAAAAGTGCAGGGGGGAGGGCATGAATGGTCTCCAAAATTCAAGGTGCTAGTTCATCTGTTTTCTTCTGTCAGTCTCTTTCTGAAAGGTTCGACGATCGTGTCAGTCTGTGTGTGGCTGTCTGCCTGTCTGTCCGGTTATATGGTCTGCTCTATCTCTTACTCTCTCTCTCTCTCTCTCTCTCTCTATCTCTCTCTCTCTATCTCTCTCTCTCTAACTCTAGGCATATCTCCCTCTCACTAAACATACCGATTGCTCGATCAGTTCTTCCAATCTACTTCTTCTGTTTCTTTCCCCCTCCTGCTCGCCTTTCTACTTCTTGTCTCTCTACCCACCGCTACTCCGCCTCCTCCTCCTCCTCCTTCCTCCTTCACCCTCTGAAGTCAGGAGATGAATGGCTTTTTCTAAAGGGAGAGAAGCGTCCTGACGGTGACGTCTCCTGATCACAGAAAAACGGTCTGCCAGCTCAATAGTCAGGGGAGGTCATGGAGAGTGAAAATCATCACTGCTGATCCTACCAGTCAAACAACTGTAGTTTTGGGGAGTGGGATTGGGGAAGGGGGGGAAGGGGGGGGGGGGGGGCAGGCACATGTTCTGAATAATTGGTTGGCATGTTGAAGATAAGAAGAAAGAATTTTTTTTCAAGTCTCTAGCCCATGAAGACGACAGGTCTTTTCTCTGTGGGTCAAGATGACGTGAAACTCACAAATACAAACTATACCAGACTCAAAATAGTTCTAATTTCGTTTTGTTTTTCGTGAGTCTCTCTTTTTCTTTCTACAGATATGAATGTATGTGTCAGACAATGTGATTCACCGATAGCTGTGAAATGTTCCACAACTGGTAGAAAGAACGATCGGTATTTATGTCTTATGATTTATCTGTGTTTATTTATCTGTGGTGTGAACACAGCCACCAGAATTTCATGAATTTCGGAATGAAGATTCCCTCCTCTTACAACCTGAACGTGACCGTTTTCTCTCTCTCTCTCTCTCTCTCTCCTCTCTCTCTCTCTCTCTCTCTCTCTCTCTCTCTCTTTCTCTCTCTCTCTCTCTCTCCCTCTCTCTCTCTCTCTCTCTCTCTCTCACAAAAACACGCGCACGAGCGCGCGCTCGCGCACATCCTGCTCCTCCCTCACATTTTCTGCTGCCCCCATCCCTTACCCCCACCCCCACACCCCCCCCCCAGTCTTCTTCTTCCACACTCCCTTCACACACAAAACACAATGGTAGTCATCACTCCATCCCTGATACTCTCCCCCCACCCCCACCCAATCTTCCCCCCCCCATACCCCTCACACCACAGAACACACTGGCAGTCATCACTGCACCCCTGATGCTCTCCCCCACACACCCACCCCCCCCCACCCACCCCCACCCAGTCTTCTTCCCCACTCCCTTCACACACAAAACACACTGGCAGTCATCACTCCACCCATCCCTGATACTCTCCCCCCCCCCCCCCCCAGTCTTCTTCCCCACTCCCTTCACACACAAAACACTGGCACTGGCAGTCCCCCCCCCCCCCCCCATCCCCCACCCCCTCCCCCCCACCACCCCCCCCCCCCCCCCCCCCCACCCCCCCACCCACCCCCCCCCCACCACCCCCCCCCCCCCCCCACCCCCACCCAGTCTTCTTCCCCATACCCCTTACACACAGAACACACTGGCAGTCATCACTGCACCCCTGATGCTCTCCCCCACCCCACCCCACCCCCACCCCCACCCAGTCTCCCCCCCCCACCTCCCCCCCCCCCCTTTCAACACACAAGGCACACTGGCAGTCATCACTGCACCCCTGATACTCTTGCCCCACCATCATTCCCACCCACACCTACCCCCCCCAGTCTTCTTCCCCCCTCCCTTCACACACAAAAACAACACTGGCAGTCATCACTGCACCCCTGATACTCTCCCCCTCCCCCCCCCCCCCCCCCCCCCACACAACCGCCCAGATGACCGTTAGTCTTCGCCTGACTGTTCGTCTGTCCCTTTACCCTCTATTCCCATCTGTTCTCTTCTCCCCATCCTTTTCCTTCTCTTCCTTTGTCTGTTCATACATCATGATACCCCTCCCTCTGCCCCCTCTCCCCCCCACCTTATCGACCAAACTCCTGGTACGTCATGCTCCCCCTCCAAATCCCTAGACTCCCCCATCTCTAACCCATCCCGTCTTTCACCACCCCTCTGCACTTCGTGTTCTGCTTTCAGCTTTTTTTTTAAAAATAGCATGGTGCTTGGAATTTGGCTGGCATCTCTGTGACTATTACAGCTTCCGACAGTTCTTCAGCTGAGGTCCAATCATTCAGACCTGTTGTGTCGTTTTCCGGGGCTGTGTTTAAACTATGTACCAGTACATTTCTGTATTCTTGTTTTTTTTTTCTATGTTTGCTTGTATGTTATGGGAACGGTAAAGTATTTGTTTTGAAGAACATTTAACAGTGAATGTATATCTTTTCTTTAATAGAATACCCATGCCAAAACCATTTTTGTTTTCTTTATATTGTTTCTTTTACATTTGATCTTGTGTCTGAAAGATAAGCTGCTGTACTTTTTGTCTTTGTCAAACTGTTCATTGAGTTTTCCATTTCGTCTTTGGTTCGCTCAGTGTTTAGAAAATGTTAGTTTTCCAGTTCTTCGTAAACACTGTTTGTCCTTTTTGAAATAGCTGCAGTTCTAGTTCTAAATGCAGATCCTAGTTGCTTTTTTTCGGCAGAATATTCTTCCCATGCGAAGACACAATCAGCATTTGAAGCTTTGAATGGATATGTTTATCTCCAGTGGGGGTTGTGGAAACTGTAGTCTTTTCTTTGCCAGTTCTTTCCCAGGCTGATAACAAATGTGCAGTTCTATGGGTCGGTGATCTGAAAAGATCTTTCTTTTTTTCAAATTGGCATTCAATATTATTTTTCTCATGAGCTTAGGAACACATGAAGTGATGTATCCCACTTTGCCCTCTTGGGGAATAGCATGTCGGTTCACCTTGCAGGTCACCAAGTGTTCCGCCGTTTACAATGTCTATGTTGTTATCCAGGCATCGATTGACAAGCTTCCTAACACATTTCTATACAACTCTGTTTGTTGAATTCCTTTTATACACAAAATCATGTGTGTAATGAAATGGTGTTAGAGACATGACTTTCTCCGTCCATCTGTATAAAATCATCCAAAGTTCCTGTTCGGGCATTAAAATCACTACGTAAAATTACATCATTTTTTTATGGAAAAGAATTTAAACACCTTTCGCAGTTTTTGGCATGCACTACGTGTATACTCCTGCCCGAGCGAGAATTCAGGCGAAATGTACACTCAGCGTAAGTCACCTCATCATCAACAGCCGAACCTCTAACAACCGTCCACACAGTGTCACTGCTGCTCCGTGGCAGGAACGTCACACATTTTCTGAGACTTTCCTTTGGAGAGACAGAGATGCCTGAGGCTTCCTGGACCTTGGCACGTTTCTGTCTACAGTAGAGTGATGACATCCTGCTGCAAAACCAACTCTCAATATTTCCTTTGCACTTTGTCTATCTAGGTGTGTGTGTGTGTGTGTGTGTGTGTGTGTGTGTGTGTGTGTGTGTGTGTGTGTGTGTGTGTGTGTGTGTGTGTGTGTGTGTATGCGTGCATGCGTGCATGCGTGCGCGCGTGCGTGTGTGTGCGTGTGTGTGTGTATGTGTGTGTGTGTGTGGAGGGGGGGGGGGAGGGAGGGGGGGTAATTGTTGCGTGTGGCCGAGTTTATGTCTGTCTCTGAGTTGTAACAAACTGAAGTCGGAGCAGATGTGGGCATTGAAATTAAAAGTAAAAAAAAAAAAAACAGCACGCATTATGGTCTCCTAATCTCCTATTTCACAGGAAGAAACAAACTGAAAGTAAGCATTGATAGAATTTGTGTGGAGCCTAACGAGGCTGTATACTTTTAAACCCCCTCCCTCCACCCCACCCGGTACCCCCCCCAACACACACACACACACACACACACACACACACACACACACACACACACACACACACACACACACACACACACACACACACACCAGTCCCGTCCCTCTCCCTATCTCCACATCTTCTCTTTCATGTCAAAGGCAATGAATGAAATGTTTCCTTCCCATGGAAAGCTGGAAACCAGAAACGGGTGTCAATCAATACATTTGAAAGTCGTAGGTGCCGCTCACATATCCCCCCGCCACCTTCCACCCCACTCCCCATCCCCCTCCTTACACTTCGTCCAACCTCAGCCCTCCAACAGAAACGAAATAGTCTCTCCCTCTCCTCCAGAAAATTCAGTAAAAAAAAAATATAGAATCTCCCTCTCTCTGTAGATAATCTTGTTGTTCTTGGTGGGTTGAGGTCAGATTTCGAAAAAAAAAAGTATTTATGTTGCTTGTCCACTTAGTCTAGGAATTGCAAGATAACAATCAGTTACAACGGGAAAACAATCAGCATATAGCTGCGATTGTTATTTGTCATCATGATGAACAAATGAGATTACACTTTTTACCACATTGGCACGTGTGTGTGTGTGTGTGTGTGTGTGTGTGTGTGTGTGTGTGTGTGTGTGTGTGTGTGTGTGTGTGTGTATACAGAGAGAGAGAGAGAGTGAGAGAGAGAGAGAGAGAGATAGGTGTTTGTGTGTGTGTGCGTGTGTGTGTGTGTGTGTGTGTGTGTGTGTGTGTGTGTGTGTGTGTGTGTGTGTGTGTGTGTGTGTGTGTGTGTGTGTGTGTGTGTGTGTGTGTGTGTGTGTGTGTGTGTGTGTGTGTGTGTGTGTGTGTGTGTGTAGCAGTGTGGGAAAAACAAATGCAGGCTAACAATTCTTCTGTCATTATAGCAATGGCTTGAGAGAGATTTAAATATAAGAAATTAAAAAAAAAAAGGGGGGGGGGGGGGGGGGGGGGAGGGGGGAGAAGAAAGAAAGAAAAAAAAATGAGAACATAACATTAGGAAAATGCAATAAAATGTGAAACTATTCAGTAACAGCATATGGGAACCATTGTCTTATCTGTGTTGCCAGCTCTTAGGCCTTTCGATCGCTGAATCGGACTCATCAGAAAGACACGGTTGAATGTGTGTGCTCCCTTGGCATGAAATAGAGATACATGACAGTCCATGATCCTGTGGTGCCCTTACCACCAAGAATTCAAAAAAGAATCCAGCAGCACCCCAAAGCAGCCACAGGGTAAAAAAAGTGAAAACGAAAAGGAAGTGTGGTAAGGAAAGAAGTTGCTGAAAAACTAAAACCATCATACAGACAGTATGAAATTAGGGTGAAATCTTTGAGCCTATGCTAGAGGTTCCATTCAAGGCTGCAAGGGGGGTCAAATGATGCCCACCACTCTGAGTGGTCAGCTCTGCTGTTTAATAACCCAAAACATTATCAGCAGCTAAGAGTTGAGCACACCTTTACTCTCCTAAGAGATACAGCCTCCCACTGATTGACCAAACAATATCATGCTGAACAATTTAGCAGTGAGGGGGGAAAAACAAGTGCAGGCTAACAATTCTTCCGTCATTATATCAATGACTTGGCAAAGATTTGAATAAACGAAAGAAAAAAAAGAGGGGGGGGGGGGGGGGGGGGGGGGGGGGAGGGGGAGAGAAAGACGACGAAAAGGAGAGAAAAAAGCCCATAAAATGAGGAAAATATAATATAAATGTTAATCCCTTCAATAGCAGCGTGTGGGAACCATTGTAATCCCTCTTGAAGACAGATCTATTCATACTGCATGCTCCATGATATCTATATCTATCTATATTTATATATCTGTTTATATGTATCTATCTATCTATCTATCTATCTATCTATATATTATATATATATATATGTATATATACTGCGGTACATTTTTTGTGAGTGAACATCATGAGATTCATATGGCAGTCTTGAGTATTTTGGTATAACTACAACAAAAGGATGATCTAACTCAGTGACTAAGCCAGAAGGCGAAAGCTTTGGGAAATACAGTCCTGGGCGATAGACAGATAAATAGGTAAGTAGACAGGCAGACAGACAGACAGACAGACGAACAGATAGATAGACATCACTTTGCAATGAAAATGGAGACGCTCAAAGAAAGAAGTTCAGTTCTGACAGAATATTGACATGGCCGTCGTTAGTGTCTGGATAAATGACGTCTGAATACTGCCCCCGTTCCCCCCTCCACCCTCCCCTGCCCTTTACCCTACTCCACCCCCCCCCGCCCCTTTTATCCCATCTACAGTTCCACCTTGTTCCCTTCTAGCCACTGAATGAAAAAAAAAAAAACCCAAACCCCCCCCCCAAAAAAAAAAAAAAAAAAACAACAGAGAAAACGAATGGGATGCTGAGCATGTTAGGCGATCTGTCTGTTCACAACAGGAAGAACGATGTTGAGCATGTTAGGCGATCTGCCTGTTCACAACAGGAAGAATGATGTTGAGCACGTTGGGCGATCCTCCTATTCACAACAGGAAGAACGGGGGTAGCAGCGAGATATCAATCACCAACAACGTTTAAAGAAACGATCGATATTCTGTACAATGTAAACATCACGTCATGGAACGTCTAATGCCATCAACTAGAGGCAATCCGTGTGCATTATTGTGGGAAAAGATGACAGAGAGAGAGAGAGAGAGAGAGAGAGAGAGAGAGAGAGAGAGAGAGAGAGGAGGGGGGGGAGAGGGAGGGAGAAGGTGGGGGCAGAAGTAGAGGGCGTTCAGGGAGAATAAATGGGAGGGAGGGGGAGGGGGCAGAGGGTGGGTATGAGTATCAAAAACGCCTTTAATAAGGACACTAACCACAGCCACGTCAATAGTCTGTTAGTGAGGAATGCCTTTCTCTCACTAACCACAACCACGTCAATAGTCTGTTAGTGAGGAATGTCTTTCTCTCAATTCCTCCGTTCTACGTGGTTCTTTAATAGTCTGTTAGTAAGGAATTTCTTTCCCTCACTTCCTCCAATCTAATTGTTTTTCTTTACCACATCAGTAGTCTGCTAGTAAGGGATTTCTCCTCTCAGTTCCTCCATTCTAATTGGTTCTTTGATAGTCTGTTAGCAAGGAATGTCTTTCTCTCATCTTCTCCATTCTGATGGTTCTTCTATAGCAGGGGAATTTCTTTCCCTCAGTAGCCATAGCCATGTCAATAGTCGGTTAGCAAGGAATGTCTTTCTCTCAGTTCCTCCATTCTAATTGGTTCTATAATAGTCTGTCAGAAAGGATTTCCCTTCTCACTTCCTCCATTCTAATTGGTTCTATAATAGTCTGTTACAAAGGATTCCTGAAGGATCACTGAATCGGACTCATCAGAAAGACACGGTTGAATGTGTGTGCTCCCTTGGCATGAAATAGAGATACATGACAGTCCATAATCCTGTGGTGCCCTTACCACCAAGAGTTCAAAAAAGAATCCAGCAGCACCCCAAAGCAGCCACAGGATAAAAAAGTGAAAACGAAAAAGGAGTGTGGTAAGGAAAGAAGTGGCTGAAAAACTAAAACCATCATACAGACAGTATGAAATTAGGGCGAAATCTTTGAGCCTATGCTAGAGGTCCCATTCAAGGATGCAAGAGGGGTCAAATGATGCCCAACAGTCTGAGTGGTCAGCTCTACTGTTTAATAACCCAAACATTATCAGCAGCTAAGAGTTGAGCACACCTTTACTCTCCTAAGAGATACAGCCTCCCACTGATTGACCAAACAATATCATGCTGAACAATTTAGCAGTGAGGGGAAAAACAAGTGCAGGCTAACAATTCTTCCGTCATTATATCAATGACTTGGCAAAGATTTGAATAAACGAAAGAAAAAAAAGAGGGGGGGGGGGGGGGGGGGGGGGGGGAAAGGGGGAGAGAAAGACGAAAAAGGAGAGAAAAAAGCCCATAAAATGAGGGAAAATATAATATAAATGTTAATCCCTTCAATAGCAGCGTGTGGCAACCATTGTAATCCCTCTTGAAGACAGATCTATTCATACTGCATGCTCCATGATATCTATATCTATCTATATTTATATATCTGTTTATATGTATATCTATCTATCTATCTATCTATCAATCTATCTATCCATCTATCTATCTATCTATCTATCTATCTATCTCTCTCTCTCTATCTATCTATCTATCTATCTATCTATCTATCTATCTATCTATCTATATATATATATATATATATATATATATATATATATATATATATATATATATATGTATATATACTGCGTACATTTTTTGTGAGTGAACATCATGAGATTCATATGGCAGTCTTGAGTATTTTGGTATAACTACAACAAAAGGATGATCTAACTCAGTGACTAAGCCAGAAGGCGAAAGCTTTGGGAAATACAGTCCTGGGCGATAGAACAGATAAATAGGTAAGTAGACAGACAGACAGACAGACAGACGAACAGATAGATAGACATCACTTTGCAATGAAAATGGAGACGCTCAAAGAAAGAAGTTCAGTTCTGACAGAATATTGACATGGCCGTCGTTAGTGTCTGGATAGATGACGTCTGAATACTGCTCCCGTTCCCCCCTCCACCCTCCCCTGCCCTTTACCCTACTCCACCCCACCCCCGCCCCTTTTATCCCATCTGCAGTTCCACCTTGTTCCCTTCTAGCCACTGAATGAAAAAAAAAAACCCAAACCCCCCCCCCAAAAAAAAAAAAAAAACAGAGAAAACGAATGGGATGCTGAGCATGTTAGGCGATCTGTCTGTTCACAACAGGAAGAACGATGTTGAGCATGTTAGGCGATCTGCCTGTTCACAACAGGAAGAATGATGTTGAGCACGTTGGGCGATCCTCCTATTCACAACAGGAAGAAACGGGGGGTAGCAGCGAGATATCAATCACCAACAACGTTTAAAGAAACGATCGATATTCTGTACAATGTAAACATCACGTCATGGAACGTCTAATGCCATCAACTAGAGGCAATCCGTGTGCATTAATTGTGGGAAAAGATGACAGAGAGAGAGAGAGAGGGAGGGAGGGAGGGAGAGAAGGTGGGGCGGAAGTAGAGGGCATTCAGGGAGAATAATGGGAGGGAGGGGGAGGGGGCAGAGGGTGGGTGGGATGGTGAGTATCAAAACGCCCTTAATACAGACACTAACCACAGCCACGCCAATAGTCTGTTAGTGAGGAATGTATTTCCCTCACTAACCACAGCCACGTCAATAGCCTGTTAGTGAGGAATGTCTTTCTCTCAATCCTCCGTTCTACGTGGTCTTTAATAGTCTGTTAGTAAGGAATTTCTTTCCCCTCACTTCCTCCAATCTAATTTGTTTCTTTACCACATCAATAGTCTGCTAGTAAGGGATTTCTTCCTCTCAGTTTCTCCATTCTAATTGGTTCTTTGTTAGTCTGTTAGCAAGGAATGTCTTTCTCTCATCTTCTCCATTCTAACTGGTTCTTCTATAGTAGGGAATTTCTTTCCCTCAGTAGCCATAGCCATGTCAATAGTCGGTTAGCAAGGAATGTCTTTCTCTCAGTTCCTCCATTCTAATTGGTTCTATAATAGTCTGTCAGAAAGGATTTCCCTTCTCACTTCCTCCATTCTAATTGGTTCTATAATAGTCTGTTACAAAGGATTCCCCCCCCCCCTCACTTCCTCCATTCTAATTGGCTCTTTGCTCCTTTTGTTCCTTTTGCTCCTCTGTGTGTGTGTGTGTGAGTGTGAGTGTGTGTGGTGTGTGTGTGTGTGTGTGTGTGTGTGTGTGTGTGTGTGTGTGTGTGTGTTTGGGGAAGACGTTGTTTGGTTTAGTTTTGTTTTCGTTTGTTTTTTTGCTTGCTTTCATGCTTCCTTAACACTTCGTTTGTAAGGAGTGTAATTCTTGGATTCTTTTCTCTACCCCACTCCCTCCATTCTCTCTCTCTCTCTCTCTCTCTCTCTCTCTCTCTCTCTCTCTCTCTCTCTCTCTCTCTCTCTCATTTTCCATAGCTCTGTGGCACTTATTCCCATGTCGTTCTTCACACACACACACACACACACACACACACACACACACACACACACACACACACACACACACACACACACACACATTTGGACCCCTTCTACGTGTCATAGCCGCACGGTCCCGCAGTCCCCATTGCAGACATCGGTGTCACATTGGACTGTTCATGGGAGTGTGGAGGGCGAGTCACTCATTCACTGTCTGCCTACAATGTTCATGGGAGTGTGGAGGGCGTGTCACTCATTCACTGTCTGCCTACAATGTTCATGGGAGTGTGGAGGGCGAGTCACTCATTCACTGTCTGCCTACAATGTTCATGGGAGTGTGGGAGGGCGAGTCACTCATTCACTGTCTGCCTACAATGTTCATGTATGTGTGGAGGGCGTGTCACTCATTCACTGTCTGCCTACAATGTTCATGGGAGTGTGGAGGGGTCGTCACTAATTCACTGTCTGCCTGCAGTGTTCATGTATGTGTGGAGGGCGAGTCACTCATTCACTGTCTGCCTACAATGTTCATGTATGTGTGGAGGGCGAGTCACTCATTCACTGTCTGCCTACAGTGTTCATGTATGTGTGGAGGGCATGTCACTCATTCACTGTCTGCCTACAATGTTCATGGGAGTGTGGAGGGCGAGTCACTCATTCACTGTCTGCCTACAGTGTTCATGTGTGGAGGGCGAGTCACTCATTCACTGTCTGCCTACAATGTGTTCATGTGTGGAGGGCATGTCACTCATTCACTGTCTTCCTACAATGTTCATGTATGTGTGGAGGGCATGTCACTCATTCACTGTCTGCCTACAATGTTCATGGGAGTGTGGAGGGCGAGTCACTCATTCACTGTCTGCCTACAGTGTTCATGTGTGTGTGGAGGACGGGTCACTCATTCACCGTCTGCTTATAGTGTTCATGTATGTGTGGAGGGCATGTCACTCATTCACTGTCTGCCTACAATGTTCATATGTGTGGAGGGCGTGTGACTCATTCACTGTCTGCCTACAATGTTCATGTATTGTGGACGGAGTGTGACTCATTTACTGTCTGCCTACAATGTTCATGTATGTGTGGAGGGTGTGTGACTCATTCACTGTCTGCCTACATGTTCATGTATGTGTGGAGGGCGAGTCACTCATTCACTGTCTGCCTACAATGTTCATGTATGTGTGGAGGACGGGTCACTCATTCACTGTCTGCTTATAGTGTTCATGTATGTGTGGACGGTGTGTGACTGATTCACTGTCTGCCTACAATGTTCATGTATATGTGGAGGACGTATGACTCATTCATTGTCTAACCTGCAGTGTTCATGTATTGTGGAGGGCGTGTCACTCATTCACTGTCGCAAAGTATTGTCCCCACGGTCAGCCCAAAGGTCACCCACAGGAGGAGACTCCGCCGTGCTGCTGGTCTGCCAGTTGAAGGCAGGGGGTATTGTCTATGTAGGAGCAATAAAGTCCTGTTGATCTCTTCCCCCAGTCGAGGTGAGGTCGTGATTTATAGAACACCCTCAACATCAACACGCAAAGAACACAATCGGTATTCACCAATCTCGAGCTGAATCTTTTCACGGCTCGGCCAAAACCCAAGCTGTCAGGTGTGGTTATTCACTTCTTCTTGATTTGGTTCTTTGTTGTTGAAAGCACTTTGATTCGAATTGCAATCTCATTGTGAAATCGTGCTGAATTTTGATTCTACATGATTTAAGTATGGATACCGAATATAGGCCTATAATGTTTCCTCAACGCGAATTGAATATTGATTTTTATATGATTCAAGTATCCACACTAAATGTGTATGTTTCCTCCACGTCAAGAAATATTATTGGAAAAAAGACGTCGCTGATGCTCCTCCCTATAGTCCCTACCCCCCTCCCCCCCCCCTCTCATATCACACGAGTACAGAAAAAAAAGATGTCATTACTGCTCCTCTTACCTCTTTCCCTGCAGGAGCAAATGGAACATGGGCTGCGGTCTGGCAGCAGTGAGACGTGTTAATTTGGCACCGCTTCCAGACGGACACTGACAGCCTCGGAATGAGGCCGACCGCTTTTCGGTCTTCTTCCTATCACGTGACATCACAACGATGATGGTGTCATTTGGGTTCTTCTTAGGAAACCAGCAGAGGGGAGACAGGGCTGTGCTGTGAACAGACTAACCGCGGGACTCCATTGGGTGGGAAAGGAACAGTGACGACTGACGTGAAGAGCAGAAATGTGCTTGAGAAAGTGGGTGAACGTGGGAGGAAAAATCGTTGGTGAGAGACAAAAAAGTCTGAGTGAGCTATACAGGGTGCCGTGTTAGTTGTAAAGCGAAGAAGATTACGTGTGACCAGACCCACGTCCTTGCAAATCAGTATGACCTTCTTCAGTCAGGACGAAGATATCGATCGGTTAAATGCAGAAGTGTCAGATTTAAACAAAGTTTTATTCCCCTGTCCATTGATGATTTCTGAACCGAGAAGATGTTTAATCGAAATCCAAATTCCTCTATATGAATGTATGTCATATGTGAGAAAATGGGTAATGTGGCTAAATTATTGTTTATTTGCTGTGAATGTGTGTGACCACAAATTAATTTCTCAAATTGAGATAATAAAGTTTACTTGACTTGACTTGACTTGACTTGACTTGTGCACAAGCACACGTTCACAAAAGTAGTCGCTCACCCTGGGCTGCCATGTTGGCCGGAAGTGTGTTCCGCTGAGCGACAGACGTCTTCCTGTGGTTCCAGTATACATGTCCAGGCCAGGCCCCAAGCATTGACGTACCCTCCATTGGCCAGGCCCCAAACATTGACGTACCCTCCATTGGCCAGGCCCCAAACATTGACGTACCCTCCATTGGCCAGGCCCCAAACATTGACGTACCCTCCATTGGCCAGGCCCCAAACATTGACGTACCCTCCATTGGCCAGGCCCCAAACATTGACGTACCCTCCATTGGCCAGGCCCCAAGCATTGACGTACCCTCCATTGGCCAGGCCCCAAGCATTGACGTACCCTCCATTGGCCAGGCCCCAAGCATTGACGTACCCTCCATTGGCCAGGCCCCAAGCATTGACGTACCCTCCATTGGCCAGGCCCCAAACATTGACGTACCCTCCATTGGCCAGACCCCAAGCATTGACGTACCCTCCGTTGGCCAGGCCCCAAGCATTGACGTACCTCCATTGGCCAGGCCCCAAGCATTGACGTACCCTCCATTGGCCAGGCCCCAAGCATTGACGTACCCTCCATTGGCCAGGCCCCAAGCATTGACGTACCCTCCATTGGCCAGGCCCCCCCAAATGACGTACCCTCCACTGCACTCCAAAGCCGCTCTGATCCTATGCCAGAGGACCCGTGCTGAAGGAAATCACTGCCGGGCCACACTGCGCCTCAGTCTGCTGCAGTGTGAGTGTTTTACAGCTGACATATGCAAACGGTGTACCTGATCCCCACTATCCCCTCCCACCCAACCTCCCTCACCAAGGTCTGGATCAGTCACATGGGAGGATGAGGTTTCCATGGGCGGTTCTGGGGGTTCTCCCTCAGTGGAAGGGAGGGAGACTTACCCAAATGTGCAGCCACAGCGAAGCAGGGGAGGGGGAGGGGGGAACTCTCCTCTCACCAAAAGTATGTAACGCAGGGGGTGGGGGTAAGGGTGGGAGGGAAGGAGATCCTTCTTCGAAAGCTGTAAAGGCGAGGGAGTGAGAACAGGGGGGGGGGGGGGGGGGGGGGGGGGCGGTCTTTCCTCTATCAAATATCAGTCTTCTGAGAGAGAGAGAACTATCCAAAAGACAAAATTAAAGAGAGGGGGTAGTTTACCGCCAAGGGCATAGGCAAACAAAGTAAATGGCAAAACACAATGCATTTGGACCCTCTTGAGTATTCTTCAGGCAAAAGCGATTAACATTTAAGACAGTGAAAACGAAGAACGAGAAAACCACTTATCTTCTCATGTTCGGCGGAAAGGCCTTTTCGATTTTGGCCTTACGAGACAAGCTCTCTTTGCCTAATTGTACGCTTTTTCAATTTTAAGCTAACGCCACTGACAATTTCAACAGACATTCGAATAGACACATACAGGAAAAAAAGAAGATGACCGTAACGGCGCGCTACTGAAACAGCAGCTAGAATTTCTTTTGGATATAAGCGCGTGTAACTTAGAAAAACATAGTCACTTGGACAGCGCGAACACACACACACACACACACACACGCGCGCGCGCGCGCGCGCGCGCGCGCACGCACGCACGCACGCACGGACGCACGCACGCACGCACGCACGCACGCACGCACGCACACACACCACACACACACACACACACACACACACACACGCACACACCGCATATGTGTCCATTTACGAAATGCAATTCATCTGTAATTCAACGAGAAACAATATAAAAAAGACGAAAAGAAAAAACAGAAAAAAAAGGAAGTTGGGGTGAAGGTGGGTGAGAAAACTGGAGATCCTTTAAAAATGAGGGGGGAAAGACAGTCTCGATGACTCGTCCTTAAACATGAAAGAACACACAGAATATTGTTTAGATGAAAATAAAAGACCGATAGAAGTCTTGGTCAGTGGAAGGAAAAAAACAAATATCGCAGTAAAATAAGTAATAGAAATAAATGCAGTTAAATATGAATATAACGAAAAGGGAAACAAACAAGCAAACAAAATAGAGAAAGGAGAGAAAGAAAGACAAAATTAAAAACAATCACACCAACAAAGTGAAGATCATCTCTCTCTCTCTCTCTCATCTATCTCTCTCTCTCTCTCTCTCTCTCTCTCCTCTCTCTCTCTCTCTCTCTCTCTCTCTCTCTCTCTCTCTCTCATACCTTGGCCCAACAATTCCACGCCATTCCTAAGCAGCTGCCAGGTTTGAATTGAAATGAATAGAAAGAAAAGCACCAAAGACTCCAGCTGATGAAGCGGAGACAGCAGAGTCCCGGCTACTGGGGCGGAAAGTCTCTCGCTCCG
>JADBJO010008834.1:22500-30000 GCA_016801955.1 Conus betulinus
GACACACAACCATGCCTTCTGATTCCAGACTCACGGCACACACACCACAGACACAACCATGCCTTCTGATTCCAAACCTCACGGAACACACCACAGACACACAACCATGCCTTCTGATTCCAAACTTCACGGCACACACCACAGACACAACCATGCCTTCTGATTCCAGACCTCACGGTACACACCACAGACACACAACCATGCCTTCTGATTCCGAACCTTATGGTACACACCACAGACACACAACCATGCCTTCTGATTCCAAACCTTACGGTGCAAACCACAGACACACAACCATGCCTTCTGATTCCAGACCTCACGGTACACACCACAGACACACAACCATGCCTTCTGATTCCAGACCTCACGGTGCACACCACAGACACACAACCATGCCTTCTGATTCCAGACCTCACGGTACACACACACAGGCACACAACATGCCCTCTGATTCCAAACCTCATGGTACAACACCACAGACACACAACCATGCCTTCTGATTCCAGACCTCACGGTGCACACCACAGACACACAACCATGCCTTCTGATTCCAGACCTCACGGTGCACACCACAGACACACAACCATGCCTTCTGATTCCAGACCTCACGATACACACACACAGACACAAACATGCCTTCTGATTCCAAACCTCACGGTACACACCACAGACACACACCACATGCCTTCTGATTCCATTCCAAACCTCACGGTACACACCACAGACACAACCATGCCTTCTGATTCCAAACCTCACGGTACACACCACAGACACACAACCATGCCTTCTGATTCCAAACCTCACGGTACACACCACAGACACACAACCATGCCTTCTGATTCCAAACCTTCACGGTACACACCACAGACACAACCATGCCTTCTGATTCCAAACCTCACGGTACACACCACAGACACAACCATGCCTTCTGATTCCAAACCTCACGGTACACACCACAGACACAACCATGCCTTCTGATTCCAAAAACTTCACGGTACACACCACAGACACAACCATGCCTTCTGATTCCAAACCTCACGGTACACACCACAGACACAACCATGCCTTCTGATTCCAAACTTCACGGTGCACACCACAGACACACACAACCATGCCTTCTGATTCCAAACTTCACGGTACACACCACAGACACACAACCATGCCTTCTGATTCCAAACCTCACGGTACACACCACAGACACAACCATGCCTTCTGATTCCAAACTTCACGGTACACACACCAGACACACACACCATGCCTTCTGATGCCTTCTGATTCCAACCATGCCTTCTGATTCAACTTCACGCACACACCACAGACACACAACCATGCCTTCTGATTCCAAACCTCACGGTACACACCACAGAAACACAACCATGCCTTCTGATTCCAAACTTCACGGTGTACACACCACAGACACACAACCATGCCTTCTGATTCCAGACCTCACGGTACACACCACAGACACACAACCATGCCTTCTGATTCCTGATTCCAGAACCTTATGGTACACACCACAGACACACAACCATGCCTTCTGATTCCAGACCTTACGGTGCACACCACAGACACACAACCATGCCTTCTGATTCCAAACGTTACGGTACACACCACAGACACAACCATGCCTTCTGATTCCAGACCTCAACGGTGCACACACAGACACACACAACCATGCCTTCTGATTCCAAACCTCATTGTACACACCACCACACACACACAGCCATGCCCTCTGATTCCAAACCTCACTGTACACACCACAGACACAAACCATGCCCTTCTGATTCCAAACCTCACGGTACACACCACCACAGACACACAACCATGCCTTCTGATTCCAAACCTCACGGTGCGCACCACAGACACACAACCATGCCTTCTGATTCCAAACCTCACGGTGCACACCACAGACACACAACCATGCCTTCTGATTCCAGACCTCACGGTACACACCACAGACACAACCATGCCTTCTGATTCAAAACCTCACGGTACACACCACAGACACACAACCATGCATTCTGATTCCAGACCTCACGGTTCTGATTCCAGACCTGCCTTTGTACACACCACAGACACACACAGACATGCTTTCTGATTTCCAAACCTCACGGTAAACACCACAGACACACACCAACAACCATGCCTTCTGATTCCATACCTCACGGTACACACCACAGACACACAACCATGCCTTCTGATTCCAGACCTCACGGTGCACACCACAGACACACAACCATGCCTTCTGATTTCCAACCTCACGGTGCACACCACAGACACACAACCATGCCTTCTGATTCCAGACCTCACGGTACACACCACAGGCACAAACATGCCTTCTGATTCCAAACCTCATGGTACACACCACAGACACACAACCATGCCTTCTGATTCCAGACCTCACGGTGCACACCACAGACACACAACCCATGCCTTCTGATTCCAGACCTCACGGTGCACCCACCACACACACAACCATGCCTTCTGATTCCAGACCTCACGATACACACCAAAGACACAAACCATGCCTTCTGATTCCAAACCTCACGGTACACACACACAGACACACAACCATGCCTTCTGATTCCAGACCTCACGGTACACACCACAGACACACAACCATGCCTTCTGATTCCAAACCTCATGGTACACACCACAGACACACAACCATGCCTTCTGATTCCAAACCTCATGGTACACACCACAGACACACAACCATGCCTTCTGATTCCAAACTTCACGGTACACACCACAGACACAACCATGCCTTCTGATTTCCAAACTTCACGGTACACACCCACAGACACAACCATGCCTTCTGATTTCCAAACTTCACGGTACACACCACAGACACAACCATGCCTTCTGATTCACAACTTCACGGTACACCACACCACAGACACACAACCATGCCTTCTGATTCCAAACCTCACGGTACACACACCAGAGACACAACCATGCCTTCTGATTCCAAACCTCACGGTGCACACCACAGACACAACCATGCCTTCTGATTCCAAATTTCACGGTGCACACACCACAGACACAACCATGCCTTCTGATTCCAAACCTCACGGCACACACCACAGACACAACCATGCCTTCTGATTCCAAACCCTCACGGTACACACCACAGACACAACCATGCCTTCTGATTCCAGACCTCACGGGTACACACACACAACCAGACACACACAACCATGCCTTCTGATTCCGAACCTTATGGTACACACACCACAGACACACAACCATGCCTTCTGATTCCAGACCTTACGGTGCACACCACAGACACACAACCATGCCTTCTGATTCCAAACCTTACGGTGCACACCACAGACACACAACCATGCCTTCTGATTCCAGACCTAACGGTGCACACCACAGACACACAACCATGCCTTCTGATTCCAGACACCTCGGTACACACCACACCACAGACACCACAGCCATGCCCTCTGATTCCAAACCTCACTGTACACACACCACAGACACAACCATGCCTTCTGATTTCAAACCTCACGGTACACACCACAGACACACACAACCATGCCTTCTGATTCCAAACCTCACGGTGCACACCACAGACACACACAACCATGCCTTCTGTTTGCAAACCTCACGGTGCACACCACAGACACACAACCATGCCTTCTGATTCCAGACCTCACGGTACACACCACAGACACAACCATGCCTTCTGATTCCAAACCTCACGGTACACACCACAGACACACAACCATGCCTTCTGATTCCAGACCTCACGGTGCACACCACAGACACCACAGACACACCATGCCTTCTGATTCCAGAACTCACGGTGCACACCACAGACACACAACCATGCCTTCTGATTCCAGACCTCACGTCCAAACACACCACAGACACAACCATGCCTTCTGATTCCAAACCTCACGGTACACACCACAGACACACAACCATGCCTTCTGATTCCTGACCTCACGGTACACACCACAGACACACAACCATGCCTTCTGATTCCAGTACACACCACAGACACTTACTCATTGTACACACCACAGACACACAACCATGCCTTTCTGATTCTAAACCTCACGGTACACACCACAGACACACAACCATGCCTTCTGATTCCAAGACTCACGGTGCACACCACAGACACACAACCATGCCTTCTGATTCCAAACCTCACGGTACTCACCACAGACACACAACCATACCTTCTGATTCCAAACCTTACGGTACACTTCACAGACACACAACCTTGCCTTCTGATTCCAAACCTCACGGTGCACACCACAGACACACAACCATGCCTTCTGATTCCAAACCTCACGGTACACACCACAGACACACAACCATGCCTTCTGATTCCAAACCTTACGGTGCACACCACAGACATAACCATGCCTTCTGATTCCAAACTTCTCGGTACACACCACAGACACAACCATGCCTTCTGATTCCAAACCTCACGGTACACACCACAGACACAACCATGCCTTCTGATTCCAAACCTCACGGTACACACCACAGACACAACCATGCCTTCTGATTCCAAACCTTACGGTGCACACCACAGACACACAACCATGCCTTCTGATTCCAAACCTTACGGTGCACACCACAGACACACAACCATGCCTTCTGATTCCAAACCTTACGGTGCACACCACAGACACACAACCATGCCTTCTGATTCCAAACCTCACGGTGTACACCACAGCCTTCTGATTCCACACAAACCATGCCTTCTGATTCCAAACCTCACGGTACGCACCACAGACACATAACCATGCCTTCTGATTCCAGACCTCACGGTGCACACCACAACAGACACACACAACCATGCCTTCTGATTCCAGACCTCACGGTACACACCACAGACACACAACCATGCCTTCTGATTCCAAACTTCACGGTACACACCACAGACACACAACCATGCCTTCTGATTCCAAACCTCACGGTGCACACCACAGACACACAACCATGCCTTCTGATTCCAAACCTCACGGTGCACACCACAGACACACACAACCATGCCTTCTGATTCCATACCTTACAGTACACACCACAGACACACAACCATGCCTTCTGATTCCAGACCTCACGGTGCACACCACAGACACACAACCATGCCTTCTGATTCCAAACCTTACGGTGCAAACCACAGACACAAACCATGCCTTCTGATTCCAGACCTCACGGTGCACACCCACAGACACACAACCATGCCTTCTGATTCCAGACCTCACGGTACACACCACAGACACACAACCATGCCTTCTGATTCCAAACCTCACGGTACACACCACAGACACACAACCATGCCTTTTGATTCCAGACCTCACGGTACACACCACAGACACAACCATGCGAACAGGACTGGCCGAAAGGGAAAGAAGGGCTGGAATCATTTTAAATTAAATATATAAAACTCAGTGGGACGAGAGAGAGAGAGAGAGAGAGAGAGAGAGAGAGAGAGAGAGAGAGAGAGAGAGATAAAAGTGACTATGTAAAAAGAAGAGAGACAAGTGAACAAGGAAAGGGGGAATCACGAAAAAGAACATGGCAGAGAAGACAGACAGAGAAGACAGACAGAGAAGACAGGCAGAGAAGAAAGGCAGAGAAGACAGGCAGAGAAGACAGACAGAGAAGAGAGACAGCGAAGACAGACAGAGAAGACAGACAGAGGAGCACAAAATACGTTACGGATGGAGGAAAGAAGACCTGAACTGATTATACCCCCCCCCCCCCCCCCCCTCTCCGCCGCCTCCCCAAAGAATCACACCAGCACCCACAGCCAGTGCATCGTGGGCTCCTTCTGACTGTGGAATTAGTGGGGGGAACGACATGGCAGGTGAGATATTACCCTCATTACCAGTTCCATTATCGGGGAACGAAGCGTGCAATGTAACTGAAAGAGCGTTACATTTGAATTTTAGAAGTAGACTGAAACTGGTCGTTTAAAGACCATTCTTTATCGACCAAGGCATATCCTTAGTTTATCACATATAATGAGGCTCGATACTTGAAAAACAAAATATTCTGAGAATCTTCAATGTGTGTGCGGTGGTTTTATTTCCATTCCACACACTCATTTTTACTGCCAGTTTCTGAATATGATTAATTTGACAAGCAGTGCATTTTCTGTTGATTCTGTAATATACAATCAATCACTTAACGTGTACGGCTTTGGATGAAATATACTTCGGAGCGGGATGAAGTTGAGACCAACCTGCAGAAAAGCTGGGTGTTTTACTGTCAGGGAGAACTATCCATGTCTGACGTGGTCTTTCACATGAAGAGGCCGCAGACGATACACACCTGAGGGGAGTTGTCATCAGGGGAGATCAATGAACTACCAGCTGCCTTAGCACTGTCAGAAGACGGCGCCAGCAGGGAGAATTCATGTGGTTCTAACGCACAAGACCACCTCTCATACACCTGCCTTTCAAGCAGTGACACTTCATCTCTTCACGGAGATGTACCCGGCAAGTGATGCTGGGCATATATAGACACTCGCAGTCTCTGCTCCGAGGTACTCTTACGTTGTCCCCCAGAAGAAGACTGATACACAGAACCACGGCTGGAGCATGGGTGGACGTCCTCAACAGGCTGGGGATTTCTGACGACATCCTGAGGGACTGGTGGACGTCCTCAACAGGCTGGGATTTCTGACGACATCCTGAGGGACTGGTGGACGTCCTCAACAGGCTGGGGATTTCTGACGACATCCTGAGGGACTGGTGGACGTCCTCAACAGGCTGGGGATTTCTGACGACATCCTGAGGGACTGGTGGACGTCCTCAACAGGCTGGGGATTTCTGACGGCATCCTGAGGGACTGGTGGACGTCCTCAACAGGCTGGGGATTTCTGACGGCATCCTGAGGGACTGGTGGACGTCCTCAACAGGCTGGGGATTTCTGACGACATCCTGAGGGACTGGTGGACGTCCTCAACAGGCTGGGGATTTCTGACGGCATCCTGAGGGACTGGTGGACGTCCTCAACAGGCTGGGGATTTCTGACGGCATCCTGAGGGACTGGTGGACGTCCTCAACAGGCTGGGGATTTCTGACGGCATCCTGAGGGACTGGTGGACGTCCTCAACAGGCTGGGGATTTCTGACGGCATCCTGAGGGACTGGTGGACGTCCTCAACAGGCTGGGGATTTCTGATGACATCCAGAGGGACTGCTGCCTTCAGTTCATGTCAAACTACATGAAGAACATAACGAACTTACTGGATGTGCGCCATGTCACTTCATCTGCCTGCCACCCACCTCATGTACAGTGGCTGTCACTTCATCTGCCTGTCGCCCACCTAATGTACAGTGGATGTCACTTCATCTGCCTGTCGCCCACCTAATGTACAGTGGATGTCACTTCATCTGCCTGTCGCCCACCTCATGTACAGTGGGTGGCGGATGTCACTTTCATCTGCTTGTAACCCACCTCATGTACAGTGGGTGGCGGATGTCACTTCATCTGCCTGTCACCCCACCTCGTGTACAGT
>JADBJO010008834.1:32500-35000 GCA_016801955.1 Conus betulinus
CACTTATCTCCTCAGACTGGGCGCAACATGAAGAACGAATAGCCACTTATCTCCTCAGACTGGGCGCAACATGAAGAACGAATAGTCACGTATCTCCTCAGACTGGGCGCAACATGAAGAACGAATAGTCACGTATCTCCTCAGACTGGGCGCAACATGAAGAACGAATAGTCACTTATCTCCTCAGACTGGGCGCAACATGAATACAGAGTGGGAACCTTTCATAGTCATTTTTCACTCAGTTTTAGGAGATGAGACATACTTTAAATAAATGCTCAGCAATTTTTCCTTCGCCCCAACAATAGACCCATCTTTCGATTGGCAGATGAAGTGATTGGTGTTGACACCAGCAATAGCATCGTCCTTTGATTGGCAGATGAAGTGACTGGTGTTGACACCAGCAATAACATCGTCCTTTGATTGACAGATGAAGTGATCTGAGTTGACACCAGCAATAGCACTGTCTTTTGACAGATGAAGTGATCTGAGTTGACACCAGCAGTAGCACTGTCTACTAAATGGCAGATGAAGTGATTGGTGTTGACACCAGCAAGAGCGCTGTCTTTTAAATGGATGAATTGGTCGGAGTTGACATCGGCTGCTGCCTCGCGTCATCGCGGGGCATGACGTGGACTTGTCGTGTTCTGAAGCTTTTCGATGGGCGGAAGGATTTTAGAATGACGAGTTTAGAGGACTAAAAGTAAAAGGAGGGGTCGTGGACATTGTGTGTTTGCACAGGAAATCTCTCTCTCTCTCTCTCTCTCTCTCTCTCTCTCTCTCTCTCTCTCTTTTTATCAGATAGGGGAGGGGAAATAGTGTCATTGATTGCTCTTTGCTGTCTGCTGATCTTGAACAGTGTGTAAAGCGTAAGTCAGTCTCAAATCGCCTTGAGTTACACCACTTCCCCATCCAACTGATTATTGCTAACGTAAGTTTAATCACCTTAACGGTAAACCAAACGAAAATGAAGGAAAACAAAGCGTACATAAACTAAAATGGGACCCATAAAAAACTCAGATATATTTAGATTATTTGACCTCAGATGAAGGAAGGAAAGCAGTGGATGACACAATGAACGATATTGAGGTCAGCTCCGAGTCCGCACTGAGTCAGTGTGTGTCGCTGCTGTTAAAAATGAGTCACTGCAAACGCCGCACAGTTTCTGTTGGAGGTGGTGCGCAGAGCACGAACAGGTGGTATGACCTGGATTGGAGGAAAATGAAGCCACAGGTCTGCCGTTCCTTGAAAAGGTACACCCAGACAGGGGAAGAACAGGATGAACAAGTTTTTCCAAACTGAACGATCTTTATGTGGATCTAAACTAGATGAAAAAAGAAATTCGATTCGTAATTCACTGGTTCAAAATTAAGACGACAGCTCAAAATTTTGGTCGACAGTTAAACGAGCAAGACCACGAATCCAAAAACACGCCCATTATCGACATACAATGATGGAAAGATCATTTTACTAAGGTTTTGGGACAACGTACAGAAATGTTAGGTGAAGATAACATGTTTACAGATGCTGAAGAGCTAAATAACTTAGCTGCTGTTGCTGAATTAGATGAAGAAATAATCAGTGAAGAAGTTATTCTTGCAATTCGTAAACTTAGAATTGGAAAAAAGCAGCAGGCCTAGATAAACATACCTGGTGACTTTCTCAGAGCAGGTGAAAATATTGTTGCATCTTTCCTTACTAAACTGTTCAACAAGATTTATGATAACGGGGCTCTCCCGATGATTGGTCACGCTCAGTTATAGTTCCTTTATTCAAAAAAGGAGACGCCAGCGGCCCTGATAATTACCTTGGTATCTTATTATTAGATATTGTAAGTGAAGTTTTCACGTCTATTTTAAACAAGTGTGTATACATATGGGCAGAAACACACACACACACACACACACACACACACACACACACACACACACACACACACACATTTTGGATTATGAAAGAATTCATCATATATTTACTCTAATATCCATAATAAAAAAAGTGTTTGTCAGGAGAGAAAAAAGTGTAAAATGTACGTTGCTTTTATTGATTATGTGAAAGCCTTCCACTCTCTTGGTAGAGATCGTCTTTGGCTAGTTCTTAAAAAGATAAAAACGTCCACTAAAATAATACGCATGCTCCAAGGCATATATAGGTCAGTCCAGTCGTGCTTACTTTGGGGAAGTGAAATGTCTGACTTCTTTGACTGTCCAGCCGGCGTGAAACAGGGATGTATGTTATCCCCCCCTGTTTTTTTTCTTTGTTGATAACGGAGGTTGCTGAACAAATTACACAGCATGGCAAACATGGATTCTAGTTTTTGCCAGGCTTACAAGAAATCTTGTGTGTGTGTGTGTGTGTGCAGGCCCCCTAATCCCTCCCCCCCCCCCCCCCCCCCCCCCCCAGTTTGGTCCCATGTGCATCACTTCGATCAACGGTTCTGACGCAGAAGGTGTTAATGTTTTGTTAGATAAGGGGCCTAATTGAAGGCATCTCCTGCAAGATA
>JADBJO010008834.1:45000-60000 GCA_016801955.1 Conus betulinus
GTATTTCTGCTTTTTTTCCTACCTCAAGCCATATAAGGTTACCATTGGTTTTTTTTTCATCATATGTGGGTGGGTTTTTTTTTTCATCCCACCATTAAATTAGTCTCGTATATCTTCAAGGATGATGTCTACGCACGACATTAGTGTGTGGATATTCTTTTTCTTTTTTTTTTTTTTTACCTTTTCTTTGTTGTGCTCCTTTTTGTCTTTTACTCCACCGCTGGTCTACATGCCTGGCAGTAATGAAATGGGAGTTAACATGCGTGCAAGGCAGGGGGTTGTCTTGTTTTTTGTCTTGCTGTTTTTGCTCTTGTTGTTGTCTCTTCTATGCATGCGTGTACACACAGGGTCTTGCTTTACTGTCTCCAAGACATGGAATATGGAAGAGGGGAGATGGCGGTGGACGTCTGTGCGTCGATGCTAACTCCAAGGAGAACGGCATTGTCTTTGCTTTGATGTCGTAATGGGAGAGGGTTAGGGAGGAGGGGGCGGGGGGGGGGGGGGGGGGGTCTGAAGTCAGGACCGTTGAGCTCAGGAGGACATATCCTGGCTATGGACTTGAGATACAGCAAAGTCATGACAGTAAGTGAAGTGAATGAGGTGGAGGCTGCTAAAATAGGACTTTACCCAATACTTTGCTCACAAGGCCAACCAGATCAAAACAGGTCACAATCAGTTTTTGGTAATGATATACATTGGATTATACGGGGTACAGTGGAGGGTGGACATGTATCTCCCCATGAATCTCTGTCCATGACTGTTCTACAGGGTACAATGGAGGGTGGACATGAACCTCCCCATGACTCCCTGTCTAAGGCCATTGTATTGGGTACAGTGGAGGGTGGACATGTATCTCCCCATGAATCTCTGTCCATGACTGTTCTACAGGGTACAATGGAGGGTGGACATGAACCTCCCCATGACTCCCTGTCTAAGGCCATTGTATTGGGTACAGTGGAGGGTGGACATGTATCTCCCCATGAATCTCTGTCATGACTGTTCTACAGGGTACAGTGGAGGGTGGACATGTATCTCCCCATGAAACTCTGTCCATGACTGTTCTACAGGGTACAATGGAGGGTGGACATGAACCTCCCCATGACTCCCTGTCTAAGGCCATTGTATTGGGTACAGTGGAGGGTGGACATGTATCTCCCCATGACTCCCTGTCTATGACCGTTCTACAGGGTACAGTGGAGGGTGGACATGTATCTCCCCACGACTCCCTGTCCATGACCATTCTACAGGGTACATTGGAGGGTGGACATGTATCTCCCCATGACCTCATGTCTACGACCGTTGTACAGGATACAGTGGAAGGTGGTCGTGTATACCTCCCGTGATCCTGTGTCCTCGTCCCCTGTACAGGAATAGAATGGAGGGTGGACATAACCTTAAAGCAACAAACACAGCAAAATGTCTACATAATGATTTATATCATTTCATGGCATTACAGCTTGAGCTAGCAGAATGGAGGGTGGACATAACCTTAAAGCAACAAACACAGCAAAATGTCAACATGATTTAAATCATTTCATGGCATTACAGCTGAGCTGTCCCCACCCTTAAGGCACTTACACCATGGCCACGCTGAGCGGCCGGCTGTTCCGCTTGATTCTTAGTCTTCAGGCTGCAGATATGGAACGAAAAGAAATCTTGAATGAGTCGGGCAACAGCAATTAGTAGACAGCAAACAAGCAGGTCACTCTGGCTCCCATGATCAAATAATAATGATATACGCCCACAATTCCAAGCGAACGCTGCTTACGACACGAGCTGCCTTGACATAGAATGAGATGGCGCAGAACACAGCGAGGTGTAAAGCTAGGTGTAAACACACGGTTATTTCATACACAATACCAAACTGACACGTGCATTTTCAATAAGTAGGTCTCCTTTAGATGTCGCCAATAACAGAGGTACAAATGCACCAAACCATGCCCCGCACCCCGTGGCAAGGGGTGGTGGCTGGGATAGAAGAGAGAACATAGACATCAGTTGGTCACACTATGTAGCGTTAATCCAAGTTCTTCCCAACACTGGTCTCCCTCAGTCACGATCTGGCGGTGACCGCATGCACAGCAGCTCAGGTTGTTAGCCGCTGAACACTCTTCATCCAGTAAGTTAATCCTATGCTAACACGCGCAGCATCGATCAGTATGGGTCCTTGGTTGGCGCAGGTTACTGGAACTGTTTTCAGTAAGCTTATTCCGCCTCATCACAGCGTAATGCCGCTGATATCTGTGCTGCTGAAGTCAGGCCAAACTACCAACATCACTGGCGGCAAAACTTGGCTGCATACACACCCACTACTAGTGATGTGCACACCGGGATAATCAAGGGAGAGGGAGAAGGGGGGTGTGTGTGTGTGTGTGTGTGTGTGTGTGTGTGTGTGTGTGTGTGTGTGTGTGTGTGTAACACTACTCTGCTACACCAGAACGACAACACGTCAAGACGGTCAGTCAACATGGGCAAGCTTCGTGTTGCACACACGGCAGCAGAGGAGTTGCTGTTTTCCCTGGCACCAATCGCACGATAGTTTACAGAAATCTCTGCATTGCATACATCGATACATATGTTAACAACAGAGACACATATTATGCTGAACAAAGACGATGATTAAGCAACATTTTTTTTTTATATGTTTGACATTTATTTCATCTTTCGTGCACATAGGGTTAGTGTTGTTTTTAAGGAACCTGAAAGGGCATCTTTTTACTGGGTGTGTTCCCCCATCCCTTTCTCTTCCATGCGCCATCGTTGTTTGGAACCTCTGCCATTGGTGCGTGCAGTGCTGGGCATTCTCACCCTCAACACGGCACCATCAGGGGCGATAAGGCTTGGCGAGGACACCATACCAGGGGCAGTAGGAACAGGACGAGAACATGAAACTAGCTGGAGTTACCATCAGGGGCGATAAGGCTTGGCGAGGACACCACACCAGGGGCAGTAGGAACAGGACGAGAACATGAAACTAACTGGAGTTGACTGACACCAAACATGAGAGTTCCTTCCCCTGGCCTTCTGGTCTGAGGCTCGTTCTGCAGCCGGCCAGATAATTCCTTCCCCTGATACACCTTCACCCCCCCCCCCCCACCTCCGCGCGCTGCCCCTCCCTTCCTTTCCTCCCACTTAGCCTCCTTCTCCCGCCAAATCCCCTCACCCCCATGGCCACACGGCACAATGAGGAATCTGCGCCACATCACTGCATAATCCACATCACTGCATAATCCACATCACTGCATAGTCCACATCACTGCATAATCCACATCACTGCATAGTTCACATCACTGCATAGTCCACATCACTGCATAGTCCACATCACTGCATAGTCCATGTCAGCATTTTGAGATCTGGCATCAGTCTCAGCCAGCGTTTGATCTGAAACTGATGACAGATCCAAAGAACAGCCCACATCAATCATGTCACTTGTTTGGAGGAACTTACACAATCTTCAAATGCATGACCTTCTCCTTGGCTGGCATCACATGTAGGGCCTTCTCACCCATGACCTTATCTTTGCGCCAGCTCGTTCTTACCAGACAGTCCCATTTTCTGGACTTTAATCGGACTGCTTGGAACCACCTGGCTTGTTCCTTGACGGCCAAAGGGAAGACAAGGAGGAGAAGCAACTTCCAGACACAATCGCAGTGCTGGAAACAATCTGATTGCGCCAGTCTATAAATACTCCACTCCCTCAGTAAGACCTTGGCGCATTAACAATCTGATTGCGCCAGTCTATAAATACTCCACTCCCTCAGTAAGACCTTGGCGCATTTTCAATGATTGATTGCGCCAGTCTATAAATACTCCACTCCCTCAGTAAGACCTTGGCGCATTAACAATCTGATTGCGCCAGTCTATAAATACTCCACTCCCTCAGTAAGACCTTGGCGCATTTTCAATCTGATTGCGCCAGTCTATAAATACTCCACTCCCTCAGTAAGACCTTGGCGCATTAACAATCTGATTGTGCCAGTCTATAAATAGTCCACTCCCTAAGTAAGATCTTGGCGCATTAACAATCTGATTGCGCCAGTCTATAAATACTGCACCCCCTAAGGAAGACCTTGGCGCATTAAGATTTGGTGTGCAGCCACTAAGCCCCTCTCCCCAGGTCTGTCACATCTCTTTATCTCCCCTGATGACCCCGCCTCTGTGTTGATGTTGGGGGACAGATCGATGAAGCTGAGGATGACAGAGTCGGTCTCCATGCGTCAGGGCTTAGCGGTACTTCCAAAGTACCTCCAGCCCTTCTCCATCAGACAGAGCACTATGTCGTCTGGAAGCAGATCAGGACAGACCTGCACGTGTGTGTGTGTGTGTGTGTGTGTGTGTGTGTGTGTGTGTGTGTGTGTGTGTGTGTGTGTGTGTGTGTGTGTGTGTGTGTGTGTGTGTGTGTGTGTGTGTGTGTGTGTGTGTGTGTGTGTGTGTGTGTGTGTGTGTGTGTGTGTGTGTGTGTTACTATCCCATATTCCGTGCCACCTTAGTTGCATTACATCCACGCCGCTCACTCTGCTCCTCCACCCCCCCCCCCCCCCCACCCCCCCCCCCACCCTCAGTCCACAGCCACAGCCTGGCCTGGCCCGCCGCAGCCCCAGCACCTGCAATCCACAGAGAGCAGTCAATGCCAAACCGTCAAGAACCAACCTACCGAAAAAGACACTGCACTGCTGCTGCGTCACTTCGGTGGAGTCCAGTGGCGCCTGTTCTGATCCAGCATACGCATGACACCACCTGATATGCCCCCAATTGACAACAGTAATTGCTTAGTTGCGGAGCCGGCGTGAGTGAACTCTCCCTCCGGAGGGCGCCACCACGTCAGTTCAACGACAGCCGCCATGAATTGGCCGATACCGGTGACCTTGACAGAATCAAACCAAGGCTATAAACGTGGGGAGGGCATTGAAACTGAGGTCACTATGAGAGCAGGGCATGAAAGGCCACCGAATTTGAGATTTTTTTTAAAATGTTGATCGATGAGAATGAGATGTATGAAGATGACGCGACGGATTTCCATCCCGGCCTGAGACTATATGCCAGTGGTGTACTCTACGCTTACTTGCGTAGTATATCCCGGCGTCAACCAGGCCCAAGAATTACAGCCACCTGCAGTGTTGGTCAGGAAAATTTGAGAAACACTCTCAAAGCGTATCCATTAAGTGGATGAAAGTCAACTGTGTGGTCCCAGTCTTCCCAGCTGAGCCCGTAGAAAATTCAGCTGTGGGTGGGAGCCGGTCGGCGCAGGAAACTGCCACATGGCTTGACGAGAATCGAACCCACGACCTCCCAGCGCACTGAGAGGTTTGCCCCTGACTAACCGAGAGAAGGCACACACATGGACATGTCGGCACTTGCATGCTGTCAGCCATATTCAATACTGTCAGCCATATTCAATGCTTCAGCCATATTCAATGCTGTCAGCCATATTCAATGCTGTCAGCCATATTCAATGCTGTCAGCCATATTCAATGCTGTCAGTTATATTCAATGCTGTCAGCCATATTCAATGCTGTCAGCCATATTCAATGCTGTCAGCCATATTCAATGCTGTCAGCCAATTCAAATTTTACGTCATCATCACCTTCAGGTGGTGTGACTGACAGGGAGAACCATCCTGGAGAGTGGAGGGAAGTTGGGGGGGGGGGGGGGGGGGTTGCACTGTCTTACACTACTTCAGACCACCAAAATGACAACACGTTGAGATAGGCAGAAGACATGGCCATTTCTATGTGACATCACGTTGAGACAGGCAGAAGACAGGGCCATTTCTATGTGACAACACGTTGAGACAGGCAGAAGACAGGGCCATTTCTATGTGACAACACGTTGAGACAGGCAGAAGACATGGCCATTTCTATGTGACAACACGTTGAGACAGGCAGAAGACATGGCCATTTCTATGTGACAACACGTTGAGACAGGCAGAAGACATGGCCATTTCTATGTGACAACACGTTGAGACAGGCAGAAGACATGGCCATTTCTATGTGACAACACGTTGAGACAGGCAGAAGACATGGCCATTTCTATGTGACAACACGTTGAGACAGGCAGAAGACATGGCCATTTCTATATGGGGCATTACAGTGATTAGACCCGTAACATTTTGTGTGATAATTATCTGAGTCAACCAGGCCACACACACACAGACACACACACACACACACACACACACACACACACACACACACACACACACACACACACACACACACACACAACACACACGCACGCACGCACGCACGCAGGCACGCACACACACACACACACACACACACACACACACACACACACACACACACACACACACACACACACACACACACACACACTTCGACAATTTATTCAGGATTGAATGACGAACAGTTTACCACGGTTAATCTCCTGGGCACAGATGAAATGGGCAACGACACACGTTGCGCGCACAATTCAAAGCAGTGCAATTGCTCGAGCAGCGAAATTTCGCTCTAATGTGTACAGACACCTAGCCACCTTTAATGACATAAATTCATAGGGATGCACACACACACACACACACACACACACACACACACACACACACACACACAACACACACACACACACACACACACATGCAGTCACCCTTGCACGCACGCACACACGCACGGACACACACACGCACATTATTTGGCACATATAAAACAGTCAGAAAGTACTGTATATTTATTATTCACAATCACAAAATAACATTCGGTGATAATCAATTCCATAGTGCCCCTCGTGTATTGGAATGCACATCCAAACTGCAGTCCTCTTTACAATCATTCAACAATGCCACTACCCAAATGAATCCAATTCTAAGAAAAGCAGTATCGATCAGCGCAGAACGGAGATAGCGGTCAATTTCACAGAGAGCAGCAGCCACGATTGCTGCCCATGGAATTAGTCCAATACAGGCAGAATCGATTGAGCGCACAGCTCACACAATACCGCCAGTCAGACTTGATAAGCTGGTCAACCATCTTCACCAAATAAGTCCACTGCTGACACACGCAGCATCGATCGCTTTGGCTTCCTGACTGGCTAAGCTCATCTGATCTGTTCTGACAAAGCTTGTTTGTCCTCACCACAGCGTAATGTTGCTGCTTGCTTGCTGCTGACACAGGAAACAGAGCGAAATATGCAAACTACTTTGAATGTCGATAATGAACCAGAGCAGACTGTGGCTTTGGCACGTGGCATGGGGAACTTGCTGTTACATGGGAGACAGAGGGCATGGGGAACTTGCTGTTACATGGGAGACAGATGGGAAGGGGAACTTGCTGTTACATGGGAGACAGATGGGAGGGGAACTTGCTGTTACATGGGAGACAGAGGGGAGGGGGAACTTGCTGTTACATGGGAGACAGAGGGGATGGGGAACTTGCTGTTACATGGGAGACAGAGGGGATGGGGAACTTGCTGTACATGGGAGACAGATGGGAAGGGGAACTTGCTGTTACATGGGAGACAGATGGGAAGGGGAACTTGCTGTTATATGGGAGACAGAGGGGATGGGGAACTTGCTGTTACATGGGAGACAGAGGGGATGGGGAACTTGCTGTTACATGGAAGACAGAGGGGATGGGGAACTTGCTGTTACATGGGAGACAGATGGGAAGGGGAACTTGCTGTTACATGGGAGACAGATGGGAAGGGGAACTTGCTGTTACATGGGAGACAGATGGGGAGGGGAACTTGCTGCTGTTACATGGAAGACAGATGGGAAGGGGAACTTGCTGTTACATGGGAGACAGAGGGGATGGGGAACTTGCTGTTACATGGAAGACAGACAGGGAAGGGGAACCTGCTGTTACATGGGAGACAGAGGGGATGGGGTATTGCTGTTACATGGGAGAGAGGGGATGGGGAACTTGCTGTTACATAGGAGACAGAGGGGATGGGGAACTTGCTGTTACATGGGAGACAGAGGGGAGGGGGGACTTGCAGTTACGTGGGAGACAGAGGGGATGGGGAACTTGCTGTTACGTGGGAGACAGAGGGGATGGGGAACTTGCTGTTACATCGAAGACAGATGGGAAGGGGAACTTGCTGTTACATGGGGAAGACAGATGGGAAGGGGAACTTGCTGTTACATGGGAGACAGAGGGGATGGGGAACTTGCTGTTACATGGAAGAAAGATCGGAAGGGGGAACTTGCTGTTACATGGAAGACAGATGGGAAGAGGAACTTGCTGTTATATGGGAGACAGATGGGAAAGGGGGAACTTGATGTTACATGGAAGACAGATCGGAAGGAGAATTTGCTGTTACATGGAAGACAGATGAATGTCATTACTGAGCCAGAGCAGATTGTGGCTTGATACGTGATATGGGGAACTTGCTGTTACATGGAAGACATAATGGGGATGGGGAACGTGCTGTTACACTGTTACAGGGAAGACAGATGGCATGGGAAACTTGCTGTTACATGGAAGGCAGATGGGATGGGGAACTTGCTGTTACATGGAAGACAGATGGGATGAGGAACTTATTTACATGGAAGATAGATGGGACGAGGAACTTGCTGCTACATGGAAGACAGCTGGGATGGGGTACTTGCTGTTACATGGAAGACAGGCGAATGTTTATTATTGAGCCAGAGCAGATTGTGGCTTGATACGTGGGATGGGGAACTTGCTGTTACATGGAAGACAGGTGGATGGGGAACTTGCTGTTACATGAAAGACAGATGGATGGGGAACTTGCTGCTACATGGAAGACAGATGGGATGGGGAACTCTCTGTTACATGGAAGACAGATAGGATGGGAACTCTCTGTTACATGGAAGACAGATGGGATTGGGAACTCTCTGCTACATGGAAGACAGATAGGATGGGGAACTCTCTGTTACATGGAAGACACATTGGATGGGGTTCTTGCTGTTACATGGAAGACACACATTGGATGGGGTTCTTGCTGTTACATAGAAGACAGATGAAATTCTGTTGAAGTTGTTGCTTCTATTTGTTGGCTTTACTACGGCAGACATTTTATTTTAATTCAGTGGTCTTGTACCATGTAATACAATAATTATGTCACACCATGGTGTGGGAGATCAGAGAGTGATAGGGAAGACAGATGAGATAGGGATGGGCAGAGAGGTATACGTGTCACACACACACACACACACACACACACACACACACACACACACACACACTTACGGACGCACGCACGCACGCACGCACACACGCACGCACGCACGCGCGCGCGAGCGAGCGTGTGTGTGTGTGTGTGTGTGTGTGTGTGTGTGTGTGTGTGTGTGTGTGTGTGTGTGTGTGTGTTGTTCCATTTACTACCCTTCACTGGCTGCTTTGGGGGTGCTGCTGGATTCTTTTTTTCGAGCCCTTGGTGCTGAGAACACCACAGAATTATGGACTGTGGTGTGTCTCTATTGGACGCCAAGAGCGCAGACACAACCAGCCGTGTCTCCCTGATGAATCCGATCCAGCGGACGAAAGGCCTAGGAGCAGGCAATACTAATAGAGATCTGCCTTTGAGAGGCCTAGGAGCTGGCAATACTAACAGATCTGCGTTTGAGAGGGATTCCGATGGTTTCCTCAGGCAGCTAATGAAGGCTTCCTCATATTTTATGATATATTTCCCTCATTTTCTTTATTTTCCATTTTTTTTTTTTTTTTTCTGAAAGTTCAAATCTTTGGCAAAGTCATTATATAATGACTGAAGAATTGTTAGCCTGCACTTGTTTTCACTCACTACTTAATTGTTCAGCATATATATATATATATATATATATATATATATATATATATATATATATATATATATATATATATGTGTGTGTGTGTGTGTGTGTGTGTGTGTGTGTGTGTGTGTGTGTAAGAGCAAAGTGGGAGGAAGGAGGTAAGTGGGAAGAAAAGGGAGGAAGTTTTCTCCCTCTCTCACATACATACGCGCGCGCACACAACACACACACACACACACACACACACACACACACCACAGACAGACAGACAGGCAGACAGTAGGGTGGTGTGAGGGGTTGGAAATGGCCGAGAGACAGAGAGAATGTTCCAGAATAGTGGAGAGTCAGGCTGACAGTAGGCAAGGTCTTGTTACATTAAGACAAAACTCCAAAAACATACATCTTTCTTTCTTTATTCTTCTCACTGAATTTGCCGTCAAAAGGTGTCACGTGTACATAGTGATGTTTGACGATTTTGTTTTATTCGTTGATTTTTTTCATGTAAAACCGATTTGTGTTAATTCTATCCTGTGTCCAATAAAAAACAACAACAACAACAAAAAAGCTAATTTGAAGGGAGAGAAAAGTTTGGTGTTGACAACAGACGTTAATTTTCCCTTTGTTGGAGATGGCTAACTTTAATTAACTTTGATTAAAAACGGAAAATAGAAAACATCAGTAAATAACACTTTTTACTTTAACTTGAGAATTCTGGTGCTGAAGAAAACATTAACTATGGCATCAAAACGGTCATTTTGATTGTTTGTGGTGCTATTAAATCATCAATAATGGGTCTAAAGAAACGAAAACGAAAAATGATATGGGATGACTAAAACCGTGCATTGGAAACCGTAATTAACGCTGTTATTGGCGACAATCAGCCGCCGTGCGCCAAGTTTCTACGGTTTACTATGACGCACGCATAATTCTCGAAGTCACAAGTACCATTTTCATAAAGCGTGACTAATAATGCCATGATCACTAACGTTATGAACAAAAATCACCCTGAACACTAAGAAAACAACGATGGCGCAAAACATAAGGAATAATGTCAAACGATATATCGTTATCATTGTGATTTTCAGGAAGAAAATGACAAAGTTCCCTAAGAAAAGTATTGACAGGTCAAAAAAAGTCACTGCCCCACACACTGCTGATGCTCCTGTTTCTATCCTGCTGCGGCTGTTGCTATCCTGCTGCTATCCTGCTGCTGCTGTTTCTATCCTGCTGCGGCTGTTGCTATCCTGCTGCTGCTGTTTCTATCCTGATGCGACTGTTGCTATCCTGCTGCTGCTGTTGCTCTCACTATGCTGCTGTTGCTCTCACTATGCTGCTGCTGTTGCGATCACGATGCTGCTGCTGTCGCTATCCTGATGCTGCTGCTGTTGTGTTCTCCTGATGCTGCTGCTGTTGCTATCCTGATGCTGCTGCTGTTGTTATCCTGATGCCGCTGTCGCTATCCTGATGCTGCTGCTGTTGTTATCCTGATGCCGCTGTCGCTATCCTGATGCTGCTGCTGCTGTTGTTATCCTGATGCCGCTGTCGCTATCCTGATGCTGCTGCTGTTGTTATCCTGATGCCGCTGTTGCTATCCTGATGCTGCTGCTGTTGTTATCCTGATGCCGCTGTCGCTATCCTGATGCTGCTGCTGTTGTTATCCTGATGCCGCTGTTGCTATCCTGATGCTGCTGCTGTTGTTACCCTGATGCCGCCGCTGTTGCTATCCTGATGCTGCTGCTGCTGTTGTTATCCTGATGCCGCTGTTGCTATCCTGATGCTGCTGCTGTTGTTATCCTGATGCCGCTGTTGCTATCCTGCTGCTGCTGCTGCTGTTGTTATATCCTGATGCCGCTGTTGCTATCCTGATGCTGCTGCTGCTGTTGTTATCCTGATGCCGCTGTTGCTATCCTGATGCTGCTGCTGTTGTTATCCTGATGCCGCTGTCGCTATCCTGATGCTGCTGCTGTTGTTATCCTGATGTCGCTGTTGCTATCCTGATGCTGCTGCTGTTGTTATCCTGATGCCGCTGTTGCTATCCTGCTGCTGCTGCTGTTGTTATCCTGATGCCGCTGTTGCTATCCTGATGCTGCTGCTGTTGTTACCCTGATGCCGCTGTTGCTATCCTGATGCTGCTGCTGTTGTTATCCTGATGCTGCTGTCGCTATCCTGATGCTGCTGCTGTTGTTATCCTGATGCCGCTGTCGCTATCCTGATGCTGCTGTTGTTATCCTGATGCTGCTGTCGCTATCCTGATGCTGCTGCTATTGCTATCCTGATGTTGCTGTTGCTATCCTGATGATGCTGCTATTGCTATCCTGATGCTGTTGTTGCTATCCTGATGGTGCTGCTGCTGCTATCCTGATGCTGTTGCTATCCTGCTGCTGCTTCTGTTGCTATCCTGATGTTGCTGTTGTTACTATCCTGATGCTCCTGCTGTTTTTTTTTATCCTGATGCTGCTGTTGTTATCCTGATGCTGCTGTTGTTTCCTGATGCTGCTGTTGCTATCCTGATGATGCTGCTGCTGTTGTACCCTGATGCTGCTGCTATTGCTATCCTGACGCTGCTGTTGCTGTCCTGATGCTGCTGTTGCTATCTTAATGCTGCTGCTGTTGCTATCCTGATGCTGCTGCTGCTGTTGCTATCCTGATGCTGTTATTGCTATCCTGATGCTGCTGTTGCCATCCTGATGCTGCTGCTATCCTGATGTTGTTGCTATCCTGATGCTGCTGCTGTTGCTATCCTGATGTTGTTGCTATCCTGATGTTGTTGCTATCCTGATGCTGCTGCTATCCTGATGCTGCTGCTATCCTGATGTTGTTGCTATCCTGATGCTGTTGCTATCCTGATGTTGCTATCCTGATGTTGTTGCTATCCTGATGTTGCTGCTATCCTGATGTTGCTGCTATCCTGATGTTGTTGCTATCCTGATGTTGTTGCTATCCTGATGCTGCTGCTATCCTGATGCTGCTGCTATCCTGATGTTGCTGCTATCCTGATGTTGTTGCTATCCTGATGCTGTTGCTATCCTGATGTTGCTATCCTGATGTTGCTGCTATCCTGATGTTGCTGCTGCATCTAGCAGTGGACAGAGATGTCGTGCATCAATCAGAGGCGAGTGCCGGCATGACATCTGACCAGTCAGTTCGTGTCTCATTCTGAGTGCCGGCATGACATCTGACCAGTCAGTTCGTGTCTCATTCTGAGTGCCGGCATGACATCTGACCAGTCAGTTCGTGTCTCATTCTGAGTGCCGGCATGACATCTGACCAGTTAGTTCGTGTCTCATTCTGAGTGCCGGCATGACATCTGACCAGTCAGTTCGTGTCTCATTCTGAGTGCCGGCATGACATCTGACCAGTTAGTTCGTGTCTCATTCTGAGTGCCGGCATGACATCTGACCAGTCAGTTCGTGTCTCATTCTGAGTGCCGGCATGACATCTGACCAGTCAGTTCGTGTCTCATTCTGAGTGCCGGCATGACATCTGACCAGTCAGTTCGTGTCTCATTCTGAGTGCCGGCATGACATCTGACCAGTTAGTTCGTGTCTCATTCTGAGTGCCGGCATGACATCTGACCAGTCAGTTCGTGTCTCATTCTGAGTGCCGGCATGACATCTGACCAGTTAGTTCGTGTCTCATTCTGAGTGCCGGCATGACATCTGACCAGTTAGTTCGTGTCTCATTCTGAGTGCCGGCATGACATCTGACCAGTTAGTTCGTGTCTCATTCTGAGTGCCGGCATGACATCTGACCAGTCAGTTCGTGTCTCATTCTGAGTGCGGCATGACATCTGACCAGTCAGTTCGTGTCTCATTCTGAGTGCCGGCATGACATCTGACCAGTCAGTTCGTGTCTCATTCTGAGTGCCGGCATGACATCTGACCAGTCAGTTCGTGTCTCATTCTGAGTGCCGGCATGACATCTGACCAGTTAGTTCGTGTCTCATTCTGAGTGCCGGCATGACATCTGACCAGTTAGTTCGTGTCTCATTCTGAGTGCCGGCATGACATCTGACCAGTCAGTTCGTGTCTCATTCTGAGTGCCGGCATGACATCTGACCAGTCAGTTCGTGTCTCATTCTGAGTGCCGGCATGACATCTGACCAGTTAGTTCGTGTCTCATTCTGAGTGCCGGCATGACATCTGACCAGTCAGTTCGTGTCTCATTCTGAGTGCCGGCATGACACATCTGACCAGTTAGTTCGTGTCTCATTCTGAGTGCCGGCATGACATCTGACCAGTCAGTTCGTGTCTCATTCTGAGTGCCGGCATGACATCTGACCAGTCAGTTCGTGTCTCATTCTGAGTGCCGGCATGACATCTGACCAGTCAGTTCGTGTCTCATTCTGAGTGCCGGCATGACATCTGACCAGTTAGTTCGTGTCTCATTCTGAGTGCCGGCATGACATCTGACCAGTTAGTTCGTGTCTCATTCTGAGTGCCGGCATGACATCTGACCAGTCAGTTCGTGTCTCATTCTGAGTGCCGGCATGACATCTGACCAGTCAGTTCGTGTCTCATTCTGAGTGCCGGCATGACATCTGACCAGTCAGTTCGTGTCTCATTCTGAGTGCCGGCATGACATCTGACCAGTTAGTTCGTGTCTCATTCTGAGTGCCGGCATGACATCTGACCAGTCAGTCAGTTCGTGTCTCATTCTGAGTGCCGGCATGACATCTGACCAGTCAGTTCGTGTCTCATTCTGAGTGCCGGCATGACATCTGACCAGTCAGTTCGTGTCTCATTCTGAGTGCCGGCATGACATCTGACCAGTCAGTTCGTGTCTCATTCTGAGTGCCGGCATGACATCTGACCAGTCAGTTCGTGTCTCATTCTGAGTGCCGGCATGACATCTGACCAGTCAGTTCGTGTCTCATTCTGAGTGCCGGCATGACATCTGACCAGTCAGTTCGTGTCTCATTCTGAGTGCCGGCATGACATCTGACCAGTCAGTTCGTGTCTCATTCTGAGTGCCGGCATGACATCTGACCAGTCAGTTCGTGTCTCATTCTGAGTGCCGGCATGACATCTGACCAGTCAGTTCGTGTCTCATTCTGAGTGCCGGCATGACATCTGACCAGTCAGTTCGTGTCTCATTCTGAGTGCCGGCATGACATCTGACCAGTCAGTTCGTGTCTCATTCTGAGTGCCGGCATGACATCTGACCAGTCAGTTCGTGTCTCATTCTGAGTGCCGGCATGACATCTGACCAGTCAGTTCGTGTCTCATTCTGAGTGCCGGCATGACATCTGACCAGTCAGTTCGTGTCTCATTCTGAGTGCCGGCATG
>JADBJO010008834.1:65000-70000 GCA_016801955.1 Conus betulinus
CAGGGGAGGGCTGTGTGAAGGGAGGGACTACAGGACAGGGGGGGCTGTGTTAAGGGAGGGACGGAATACAGGACAGGGGAGTGCTGTGTGAAGGGAGGGACTACAGGACAGGGGAGGGCTGTGTGAAGGGAGGGACTACAGGACAGGGGAGGGCTGTGTGAAGGGAGGGACTACAGGACAGGGGAGGGCTGGGTGAAGGGAGGGACGGAATACAGGACAGGGGAGGGTTGGGGTGAAGGGAGGGACGGAATACAGGACAGGGGAGGGCTGGGTGAAGGGAGGGACGGAATACAGGACAGGGGAGGGCTGGGTGAAGGGAGGGACGGAATACAGGACAGGGGAGGGCTGGGTGAAGGGGGGAGGGACGGATACAGGACAGGGGAGGGTTGGGTGAAGGGAGGGACTACAGGACAGGGGAGGGTTGTGTGAGGGAGGGACGGAATACAGGACAGGGGAGGGCTGTGTGAAGGGAGGGACTACAGGACAGGGAGGGCTGTGTTAAGGGAGGGACCACAGGACAGGGGAGGGCTGTGTGAAGGGAGGGACTACAGGACAGGGGAGGGCTGTGTGAAGGGAGGGACGGAATACAGGACAGGGGAGGGCTGTGTGAAGGAGGGACTACAGGACAGGGGAGGGCTGTGTGAAGGGAGGGACCACAGGACAGGGGAGGGCTGTGTGAAGGGAGGGACCACAGGACAGGGGAGGGCTGGGTGAAGGGAGGGACGAATACAGGACAGGGGAGGGCTGACAACAAATCTTCATACTGTTTGTACACTATTGGCAAAGATCCCGGATTCTGCCTTTTCCTCTGCTTTGACAAAGAGCTTCACTGCCAAGTTCTCAGCCTTCCCCTCTTCTCCCCCTCTCCTCCCCCCTCTACCTCTCTCCTCCCCGATCCCCCTCCCCCCCCCCTCCCCCCCTTCCCCTCCTCACTCAACATGCCTGGAGTAGGTTGACAGAGAGGTCATCGTTGTAGACCAATGCACAATGCGATGTAAATGGGACGGGTAAAGGTGGTGGGTAAACATGGTGATTCCCTGCCCTTCTTCAAACTTCGGAGAAATTCCGAACCCCAGGAACGGGAGTGGTGATAGGGAGGAGAGGGGAAGAAAGGGGAGAGGAGACAGGAGAAGGGGGATGTGTTTTGTGTTAGAGTCCACAGACACAGATAAGCCTCAACTGCCGTGTCTGTCTGCGTTTATGTCCTCTGTCTTGGAGGGCGGAGGGAGGGAGAGGAGGAAGGGTGGAGGGGTGGAGTGGAGACGGGGACGTGGAGAGGATGGGATGACATGGGGGCAGAGGGGAGGGTCCTCGTGTGACTATCCACAGAGTCAGGCAGGACACAAAGGTGGCAGTGAGTCCTAGTCACTGTGTAACTATCCACAGAGTCAGGCAGACACAAAGGTGGCTGTGAGTCCTATTCACTGTGTAAACTATCCACAGAGTCAGGCAGGACACAAAGGTGGCAGTGAGTCCTATTCACTGTGTAACTATCCACAGAGTCAGGCAGGACACAAAGTGGCAGTGAGTCCTATTCACTGTGTAACTATCCACATATTAATACAGGGCACAAAGGTGGCTGTGAGTCCTATTCACTGTGTAACTATCCACAGAGTCAGGCAGGACACAAAGGTGGCTGTGAGTCCTATTCACTGTGTAACAATCCACATATAATACAGGGCACAAAGGTGGCTGTGAGTCCTATTCACTCTGTAACTATCCACAGAGTCAGGCCTCGTCAAACAAAAAATCTCTTCAGTTGTCATTTAGATTATTTTGTACTAATTAGTTTAATCAGATACGTCTTTGTTTTATCTTTGAGGCGCATGATTCTCTGACTTATAGTTACCTTCAGAGTTCATTGTGTGTGTCATTTTGTATCCACCCACTTCCTCTACCTCTGCCTCCCCCAACTTAAAACACACACACACACACACACACACACACACACACACGCGCGCGCGCGCGCGCGCGCGCGCGCGCGAAGCTTATTCATTATTCCTCAATAAAGATAATTTTGACTTGACATCCCACATATCCACCTACCCCCACCCATTCCTGTTTCCACTCTGAATGTCTAATTTTTTTTTATTCTCCCTTCTCCATCCCTTTGTATCGCTTGTGACTTCAATTGCTGTGGTTAACTGTTGACCTGATGAAGATTTGACAATAATCATATACTCTGTGCTTTTAATAGATGTGTTTTATTTAAGGCCAAACATGAACTCCATAACGCGTATCGATTCCCACTCTGAAGCGTGCGAAGTCCTGCATACCCGCGCGCGTGGTGTGGTGTGTGTGTGTGTGTGTGTGTGTGTGTGTGTGTGTTGTGTGTGTGTGTGTGTGTGTGGTGGTGTGGGGGGGGGGGGGTGCGCCGCGGTGGGTGTGGTGTGGGTGCGTGTGTGTGCGTGTGTGTGTGTGTGTGTGTGTGTGTGTGTGGTGTGTGTGTGTGTGTGGAGGGGAGGGGTGGCAGCGGGGGGGGGGGGAGCGGGGGGGGGGTGTGTGGTTGTGTGTGTGTGTGTGTGTGTGTGTGTGTGTGTGTGTGAAAAATAGAAACTGAGCTGGGAAAAAATGTAGCCAGTATATGTGACTTGCATTTGTATTGGTTGGTCTGTGACCTAAAAAGAGATCTGTCTCTCTCTCTCTCTCTCTCACTCGATCTCTCTCTCTCTCTCTCTCTCCTCTCTCTCTCTCCTCTCGTCTCTCTCTCTCTCTCTCTCCTCTTGTGACATGGTTCTCGATCAGAAACATTTCAAAACTCGTGTAATTTTTTCTGTGCTCTTCGCCAAAGACAAATTTACAGCAATGCGCGCGCGCGCTTGCGCGCGCGCGCGCGCGCGCGCGTGTGTGTGTGTGTGTGGGTGTGTGGTGTGTGTGTGCGTGTGTCCTCTTTTGTTCTTGTGTCTGTCGCCATACGTTATGTTTGCCAATAATTCTAATATTTATGGCATCACTGTATCACTGGTCTGTCAAGAACCACTGTGACAAGGCTGACAGATTTGCTCATCCCAGAAACCTCTCAGAGTCTGTCTTCCTGATACTCCCTCTTCTCCAAGAGTTGCCGCTGTTCAAACTTTTGCAGCAACATGACAAGCTGGTGCCCGCCCATTCCAATGCTGCTCCGTGTGGGTCCTGGAAGTCTGGGTGGTCTGTGTGAAGGGAGGGAGGGAGTACAAGAGGGGAGGGCTGACAACAAATCTTCACACTGTTTGCTCACTGTTAACAAAGACACCCAGGATTTTTGCTTCGGATTGCCGCTCTGCTTTGACAAAGAGCTTCACTGCCAAGTTCGCCCCTTTGTCTCTCTCTCCCCTCTCCTCTGCCCTGTAGTGCCTTCCTCTCCTGATCTCCCTCCTCTCTCCCCTCTCCTCTCTCTCCCGTAGTGTGCCTTCCTCCCTGATCCTCCCTCCCTCTCTCCCCCTCCTCCTCAAACAAGACGCTTTGGAGAAAATCCGGGACACAGGAACGAAGTGGAGGGGTGGGTAGCTAGCTGGGGTGGGGGCAGGGGCTAGGGAAGGCAGGGGTAGGAGTAGTAGGGGTGAAGGTGGCGGGGCAGGGTGATGTGCTTGTGTTAGAGTCCAGATGAAGATAAAGCCCAAATGCCGTGTCTGTGTGCATTATGTCCCCTGTATGGTCATGGAAGCCTGGCCAAATGGCCGCTCTCTACCGACCTCTGCTGAGCTCTGTTTCACTGTCAGAAGTGAGGTTGGAAGGGAGGGGGGAGAAAGTGGAGGGCCACTATTGATGCTCTGTTTCACTGTCAGCGTTGGAAGAGGAGGGGGGGGGGGGGGGGGGGGGGGGGGCGCAAATAGGCAGAGGGGTAGAGTGGAGATGGGAAGGTAGAGAGGGTGGGGATGAGATCGAGTGAGATCGAGGGGGGGGGGGGGGGGGGGGAGGGGGGGGGGGGTGTCCTCGTGTTACTGTCCACAGATTCAGGGCCCCAACCTTGCGATCAGTTCTATTCACTGTTACACTGTGAACTGCGTCCAGTGTCAATGTGAGGGTAAGCCCCTGTGTCACACTGTTAATTGCGTCCACTGTCAGTGTGAGGGTGAGCCCCTGTGTCACACTGTGAATGGCGTCCACTGTCAGTATGAGGTGAGCCCCTGTGTTACAGTGTGAATGGCGTCCACTGTCAGTGTCAGGGTGAGCCCCTGTGTTACAGTGTGAATGGCGTCCACTGTCAGTGTGAGGTGAACCCCTGTGTTACACTGTGAATGGCGTCCACTGTCAGTGTCAGGGTGAGCCCCTGTGTTACAGTGTGAATGGCGTCCACTGTCAGTGTGAGGTGAGCCCCTGTGTTACACTGTGAATGGCGTCCACTGTCAGTGTGAGGTGAGCCCCTGTGTTACACTGTGAATGGTGTCCACTGTCAGTGTCAGGGTGAGCCCCTGTGTTACAGTGTGAATGGCGTCCACTGTCAGTGTGAGGTGAGCCCCTGTGTCACACTGTGAATGGCGTCCACTGTCAGTGTGAAGGTGAGCCCCTGTGTTACAGTGTGAATGGCGTCACTGTCAGTGTGAGGTGAGCCGCTGTGTTACAGTGTGAATAGCGTCCACTGTCAGTGTGAGGTGAGCCCCTGTGTTACACTGTGAATGGCGTCCACTGTCAGTGTCAGGGTGAGCCCCTGTGTTACAGTGTGAATGGCGTCCACTGTCAGTGTGAGTTGAGGTGAGCCCCTGTGTTACACTGTGAATGGCGTCCACTGTCAGTGTGAGGGTGAGCCCCTGTGTCACACTGTGAATGGCGTCCACTGTCAGTGTGAGGTGAGCCCCTGTGTTACAGTGTGAATGGCGTCCACTGTCAGTGTGAGGTGAGCCCCCTGTGTTACACTGTGAATGGCGTCCACTGTCAGTGTGAGGGTGAGCCCCTGTGTCACACTGTGAATGGCGTCCACTGTCAGTGTGAGGGTGAGCCCCTGTGTTACAGTGTGAATGGCGTCCACTGTCAGTGTCAGGGTGAGCCCCTGTGTTACAGTGTGAATGGCGTCCACTGTCAGT
>JADBJO010008834.1:75000-80000 GCA_016801955.1 Conus betulinus
CCCCCCCCCCCCCCCCCCCCCCCCACCCACCCCCCCCCCCCCCCCCCCCCCCCCCCCCCCCCCCCCCCCCCCCCACCCCCCCATATTTCCCACCCCCCCCCCCCCCCCCCCCCCCCCCCCCCCCCCCCCCCCCCCCCCCCCCCCCCCCCCCCCCCCCCCCCCCCCCCCCCCCCCCACCTCATTATACCCTCCCCAGTACTTTATCAATTTTTTTTTTTTTTTTTAAATTTTCTTGTTTAAACCCCTTCTTGTACTTATTATTAATTGCATAAATTTGATTCCTTTCATTATTTGAATCAGTTTCTTTATATTGTATCCATTTCCTGATTTTTTATTTCAAATTTTGAAATAATTTTGTTTTGTAAACCCTCCTTTATTTTTATTGCAACTTTGATTTATACCTAACCGTTTGGTTTTGTTTGTTGTTGTTGTTGTTTTTTTTTTTTTTTTCTGGAGTGGCAAAATAATTTTGTTTTCTTCCCCAACCCCACTTAAGACTTAGTGTTCACTTTTCATTGTACCCCCCCCCCCCCCCCCCCCCCCCCCTTCAAAAGTGTCCCTATGTAACTTTTGTGGGTGTGTTTTTTTTTTTTTCCTATTCTAGTATTTTGTATTTTGTGCTAGTCCCGTCTCCGATTATACGGGTGGGCTGTGCCAGTAGGGTAGTCCAGAGGGCTTTTTCTAATTTCTAGTCTTACTTTTTTCTTACTGTCTTGGTGATTTCCACTCTGTCTACTTTTGCTGTTTTCTGACTTCATTCTCTCTCTATTTCGTCTTTATCAATAGGCACCTATCTAGTTTGAAAATTTTCTCATTCTCATTTCTTAGGTAGGGTTTCTGATAGTGATTGTGTGTATTATCCCCTTTTTAGGTGTTTGTCTTTTCATTGTTTTAATTAATGTTGTTTTAAGATTTTTTTTTGTGTGTGTGTGTATGTGAAAGGATTGTTGAGTGAGTGCCTCTTTTTCTATTTCTACCTCTGTTTTTGTTAGGGCATTGTTGTTGTTCCATAGGCTGGTGAGCTTCCACCTTCTCTTGCGGGTAGCAAGGGGGCATGGCGATGGGAGACGCTTAGCCTTACGTATAGTTTTTTTTTTTTTCGTTTCACAACCTTTTTCTTTCCTATTATTTGAATTCGATTTTTTCTCCTTCCCCTGGCCACTGATTTGATCCAAAAGGGTGATCATTTTGGAGGCCTGTCCAAATAAAAATTTTTTTTTTTTTCTTGGAAATTCTTCTTGGTTTTGCTGTTTGAAAACATTTTTTTTTTTTCTTTATTAGTGTGTATAGGAGTGATTGGATTTTGGTGTGAGTGGAAGGAAATTTTACACTGAAACTTTAAATTCATTTTTCTTTTCTTTTTCAAATTTAAAGTAAATTTTCATTGTTCTTTTCTTTTTCATAAATTTCATTTTTTTTTTTTACTATCTTAGAAAAAAAATTTTCATTCAAAATGTCGGCCTTTGAGACCTACCTGTCTCAGGGTAAGACGTTAGGCCTTGATGGGCCGGAGTTGATTCAATATGTCAAACAGTGTGAGGATCGCGCTGAGCGCGCAAAGAGAGGGAAGAAAAAAAAGATAAAGAAAGAGAGAGAGAGAAAAGAGAGAGAGAAGAGAAAGAAAGAAAAGGATAAAGAAAGACAGAGAGAGAAAGAGAGAGAAGCAGAAAAGGATAGGGATAGACAAAGAGAGAGAGGGGAGAGGGAGCAGCATGAGACAGATTTTAAAAGCCATGGAGTTAGAGTTAGAAAATAAGAAGGCAGATAGGGATTTTGAGTTACAAAGTAAGAAGCTTCAGCTTGAAATGGAGAAATTAAAAGCTTTTGGTGTAACAGACAATGGTTCTGCGCAGGGTTCTGGTGATGCGAAACCTGTTTCTGGTCGTTCTCCTTATATCCCCAAGATGCCTGTCTTTGATGATGAAAACAAAGATGAGATTGATGCATTTTGTTTAGATTTGAGAGTCATGCTACTTCTTGCGAGTGGCCCAAAGATAAGTGGGTATTGTATATTGCGTCTCTTTTCAAGGGCAGTGCGTTGACGCTGTATCATTCTTTGGCAGCGAAGGATACTTTAACATGGGATGAACTTAAGGATGAATTACTTAAGCGTTTACCGGTGTACCGCCGAAGGATTTCGCGAGAAATTCCGTACCGTGCGTCCGGAAAAGGCGAGTCATTTCCTGCGTATTTGATTCGGTCTGCGCATTTTCTTGATCGGTGGATTGAATTGTCCAAAACTAAAAAGGATTATGCGGAACTTCGTGATCTGTTTTTGCTGGGAGCTTGGCCCGGGAACGCGCGCAGCCCCCGGCCATCCACCTTAGTGCCCGATCTCCATTCTCTTCTTTCCTCTACCGCACGGGGGGAGTCGGCCCAGCTATAACACAAACCGGATAAACACGAGTTCAAAACACTGCCAGCCAGTTAGCAGTCATATTACACTTTAACATTTTTTGAACTCTTCAATTTTTCAAACATAGTTTCGGTACAACAATAAAACCGTTGAAAAACAAAATGGAGAATCATCTAGATTCTCACAATATAAAATTAGATACTTACGGCTTGAGTACCGGTCATTCAACTACAATTCACATACTTCGGTATGTGTTAGGCCTCTGCCTTTATCAGTGGGCACAGTCAGCCTCTTCTTCATCTAAATCGTCTGTTCCATTCTCAGAGTGCGCACCGATACAGGTCAACGCCTGTTTATATTCAAATCTCGTGAACAGTGTTAAAAATTTCACTCAAACTCTGGGCCACGTTCAGCCAGTACGCTCCCTTGTGTCACACGACTAACCTATAGTGTAACGCACGAATCAATAATCTTTTTTTTCTTAATCTGTACTGTTTCATGTAATCGCGTAGCATATGAAATATCGCTCCGCATTACATGACACACGCACGCACGCACTCGCGCGCGCGCGCGCACACACACACACACACACACACACACACACACACACACACACACACACACACACACACATACAAGCGCGAGCACACACACACAGAGGACACACATAACATCAACATCCAAATATAACATTAGTCAGTCTTTTTGCCTTTCCTATTGAGTTGAATATTCTCAAAGTTCTTCAACTGAATAATTACACAATAGACCATATCGCTATTTAATATATTCACTCATTATGAAGCATTTTCTTTTTCCGCTGCGACCCCGCCTCTGAAATGTATATTGCTTAGTGATACAGTTTTAGTGTCACTGTCCGTCATTAAGATGGCAGTTAGTGTCACTGTCCGTCATTAAGATGGCAGTTAGTGTCACTGTCCGTCATTAAGATGGCAGTTAGTGTCACTGTCCGTCATTAAGATGGCAGTTAGTGTCACTGTCCATCGTTAAGATGCCAGTTAGATCCTTCCTTTCCGGTTCTTTGGACTTAAACAACACATTTTTTCTCAGTTCATCGTAGCCACTGCTACCGAAGATGAAGTGACTCTCATCCTTCAGAGCATGACCACACATCGGACAAAGGGGAGTAATGGAGACATTTGAACTAAACCGCATGTTGTTCCATTCAGACCAAAGGTCCTTAATCTAAACCTGGCCAGACAAATTCAGTGCTATCTATTTGTAATGACTGAAAAATACTTTTCTGTCTGAAAATATGATTAAAAAGAAAAAAAGTTTATATTTATCCTTACTTTCCATTTTTTCCCATGCCAGTGTTGTATGTAGGACGCTATTAATCTATCTTTAAATTCGGATATAAAACCATATTCGCACCCTACTCCCTGGCACATCCAAACAATTCTAAACCCATGTTCTACTAAAGATTTCTTGAGTTGAAATGCCCAGTTTTGTTTACCCTCCTCTGCTTGCAGTATCTGCATTTCGTATGCCTGTCTACACAGTCCACAGTATCTGCATTTCGTATGCCTGTCTACACAGTCTCCACATAGGTAACCTGGTTAGTTCTATCCAATATTGTATACACTTTACAAATGATTTTATAAACAATGGATACCTGCCTGATTCTCCATACAAATCAGTATCTGACGAATGCAACGGCACACCAATGAAACGCTTAATGGCAAATGTGTAAACCTTTTCTGTTATTGACAGTAAGTCCCCAAACTTCCACTGCATAAGTTAAAATGGGTTCTTTATGAGTACCGAAAAGTTTAAAAAAAAAAAAAACAAAAAAAACAAACAACAAAAAACAAACAACAAACAAAAAAAAAATTAAGTCTATAGCACCTAACTTTTGCAAAGATTCGAGAATTTCAATCACACCTTTTCCTTTGGTATATGATTCTGCCCAAGAAGACAATAAACTTAGCCTTGTGGTAAATAATATTCCCAGATATCTGTAGGGGTTAGAGACAGTAATTTCCCTGTCCCCATAAAACCATTTTTCATGTGCTGACAGGTGACCTCCATTACGAATAACCATAACATTCGCCTTTTCCAGGTTTACTATCAGCTGCAGCTTATGTGCTTCCTGTTTCAGTGCATGTAGCTGATTTTGCAGTTCTATGGGGGTATCTGACAAAAGAATAACGTCATCAGCAAACAACATCAACAATAATTCAATCGCCCCAGGAATAATCTGAATACGATGTCTTCCTTTCTTTGATGCTGTAATGGCAAGTTCATCTATTCAAAAAAACAAAAAAAAAAAAAAAAACTAAAACAACTGTGGACTTCGGAGGTAGCCCTGTTTGAACCCCCTTGGACATTTGAAAACAAAATCGGAATATACACATCTGTCATGTACACATACAAGTACAGAATCATACACGCTTCTATGTGCCATGTACAGCTTACCGTTTATACCCGTTTTCCTTAAAACATTCCACAAAATATTCCTGTTCACAAAGTCGAAGGCTGTTTTGAAGTCCACAAAAGCGGCATACAGTTTTCCTATTACGCTGGAGATGATTCTGGACTAAAGCATACAAAGAAAATATGTGATCTACTGTGCAATAATTGGCCCTAAAACCATTAATGATCTTTTCCTCTCTTTGCGCCCATT
>JADBJO010008834.1:85000-90858 GCA_016801955.1 Conus betulinus
CTAGATAAATATCTATATATATATATATCTAGCCATACATATATATGTATACACACACACCCCACACACACACACACATATTATTATAATATATCGTCTATCTATATAATATATCTAAAATATATATCTATATATATAGAATATATATCTTATCTATTTATATATAGATGTTTTGCTTCGTTCTCCGCCATCCGGCGCTCCATTTTGAAATTCGAATATTAAATAGACTAGCGCAAGTAGATTTTTTGATAATTTGTACTGTCTCCGAAAGTTATTCTCATCATTGTCTTTCTTATGGGCATTAAGGTGCGAGCCAGGTGGTTTCCATAAAAGGAAATGGACTATTTGGGGATTTCAAGGTGGCCCAAAGATAGGGTCACGGGGTGCGTGCAAAGGCCTGAAATGTGACGTCAACTAAAGCGAAGGTCATGTATTTGAAGACTATTTCATTTGGTGGAAATCTCCCCAAACAACAAAAACAATTCGTGAGGAGTTTTTTTTTTTTTTTTTTATTTCTGATCAATTATCAATTTTAATTAACATTAAATGCTGGCTCAAATTTATGGTAGTCTCAAACGCTGATAGGGATCAAATAGTGTGTTTTAGTGCCAAATCCTAATTGTGGCGTGTGGCCTCTTAACGCTGACATGGATCATATAGTGTTTTAGTGCAAAATCATCATTGTAGCGTGTAGCCAGATGTGGAGAAAGGTTACCAGAAAAGTTGGTCATCTCAGAGTGCATGGTGAGTACATCAAACAGGGAGACAGAATGACCTTGATCCAGAACAATGATCTTTACGTCCGCCTATAACTGTTTTTGTGCCAGCTGAACAAGGATCTTTACGTCCATCTGTAACAGTCTATGTGCCAGCAATTTTCACTTCCACACTCCAAGGTTAGAACTGATTTCTTCAGACAATATTTGGAAGCTCTGCTGGCAATTTTTACTATCAAATAAAACTTTATTTTTGTCCATACCGTTATTGGTTACGTGCAGAGAGAGAGAGAGAGAGAGAGAGAGAGAGAGAGAGAGAGAGAGAGAGAGAGAGAGAGAGACAGACAGACAGACAGACAGAGACAGACAGACAGACAGACAGACAGACAGACAGACAGAGGCTAGCGTTGCGGACTCCCAGTGTGGATGTCGTAGGTTCGAATCTGGTCAAAGCCATTTATTGTGCTTATTTTTCTTCCCCGTCCGCTTCATCCCATAGCTGATTTTGCTGCGGGTTCAACTGGGAAGACTGGGACCACACGGTCATGGGGACTGTTGTCGAACGAACGTGGTGGCACCCTCCCGGAGGGAGAGCTCATTCATACATCACGTTATTACATCATGTCATCAGTAGGGGTGTTATTAGATGGCGTGCTGCGTAAGCTGCATCAGAACAAGCGCCATTGGACACCACCGAGATGACTCAGCGGCAATGCAGTGTCTCCTCCGGTGGGTTGCCTCATGACGACGACTTGACACTGACTGCTCCCTGTGGAATGCCGGTGCTGGGGCTGCGGCGGAACATGTCAGGGTGTGGCTGTGGTTGTGGACGGGGGTTCGGAATGAGCGGCTTGGGTGCACTGCCACTGAGGTAGCACAAAAGATCAGACAGACAACAAAAGAAAATAAGACACATAGCTCGAATGATTTTTAACATACTAAATTCAAAGACAAAAGGCTACCACATAAGGTCATATTTATAAACACGTAAACTCAGTTGCTTTTGTTTTCTTAACAAAATGTCTGGTCCTTATTTCCTGTTTGTTCGTTTGCTCGTCTGTATCATTTCTCGTTTGCTTGTTTCGTATGTATCATTTCGCTCTTGCTTGTTTCATATGTATCCATTTCTCTCTTGCTTGTTCATATGTATCATTTCTCTTTTGCTTGTTTCATATGTATCATTTCTCTTTTGCTTGTTTCATTTGTACTAGAAACCGGATCAATGACTATCAATACGTGCTTTTAGAAAACAAATTGAATTTTCATTGAAAGTTTAAAAAATAGTTTTTTTTTGTTTACCATTCAGGCTGGTAAATATAGCTGAACATTGATGACGTTATCAATGTCAGTTAAAACAAGCAAAAAAAACAAAACTAGTCACACACACACACACACACACACACACACACACACACACACACACACCACACACACACACATTTTTATATACATTATACTTCAGGGCATTTTGCCAACATATCATCTCACTTGTTTCCAAAAGACGTATCTTATTTGATGACATTGCTACTCATTGCAAGGCCAGGTAAAGCAATATGCAAAGTCTTTGTTTTTAAATAACATCTGGGTATTATAATGACATTTGAAATACATACTTAGATGCGTTCGACTGTCTGTTGTTTTTCTAAGTGGATATAAGATTATGTCACCGCTATATATGCAGGAAGACAAATAAGAAGATAGATAGATAGATAGATAGATAGATAGATAGATAGATAGATAGATAGATAGATAGATATTGAACGCAGTCTGTAAACAAAAATGAAGATCTCGTTTGCGAACCGAACGGTAAAGTTAAACACAAGTTTATCATTTCAACAGGAAGCATGAGTGTGTGTGTGTGTGTGTGTGTGTGTGTGTGTGGTGTGTGTGTGTGTGGTGTGTGTGTGGTGTGTGTGTACGTGTGTGTGTGTGTGGTGTGTGTGTACATGTGTGTGTGTGTGTGTGTGTGGTGTGTGTGTGTGTGTGTGTGTGTGTGTGTGTGTGTGTGTGTGCGCGGCGCGCGCGCGCGCGCGCGGGTCGTGAAAAAAAAAATGCTCTTGTGTCTGTTGTGCGACAAACGGTGTGTGGTTTTGTGTGTGTGTGTGTGTGTGTGTGTGTGTGTGTGTGTGGCGTGTGTGTGTGTTGTGTGTGTGTGTGTGTGTGTGTGTGTGTGTGTGTGTGTGTGTGTGTGTGTGCGCGCGTGCGTGCGTGCATGCGTGCGCGCGTATGTGTGTGTATGCGTGGATGTGTGTCAGTATGCACCCTTGTTTGTAGATGCATGGTATTGCAATATTCATCTTAATGCTTTTATTTATGTTTTTCGTTAACCTGTATGTAATTGTAGCGCTTAGGGCTTATGATGTAAGATTAAATGCCGTGAATATAATAGTAAAATAATAATAATAATAATATAATTATTATTATTATTATTATTATTTTATTATTGTTGTTGTTGTTGTTATCATCTGAACCATGTACCCCACCAGCAGCAGTTAATGGGTTTGTCTTTAGGGCCAACTATCGATTTTTCCTCGAGTTGGTTAAATTTTTGTACAGTCAAATTTGTCATCTGATTGAAAAGATCCTGGATCGGTATTTGATCTGGATCCGCTCGGCAGATCTGCACCAAACATTAATAGTTCATGTTCGGGTGCCATCAGACAGGGTGTCACCCAGGGACGAAGCCAGTGAAGTTTGGTGCCATCAGACAAAGTGTCATTCAGGCACGAAGCCAACGAAATTTTGGTGCCATCAGACAGAGTGTCACTCAGGGACGAAGCCAGTGAAGTTTGGTGCCATCAGACAGAGTGCCACTCAGGGACGAAGCCAGTGAAGTTTTGGTGCCATCAGACAGAGTGTCATTCAGGCACGAAGCCAACGAAGTTTTGGTGCTATCAGACAAAGTGTCACTCAGGCACGAAGCCAACGAAGTTTTGGCGCTAATCATACAGAGTGTCACTCAGGGATGAAGCCAGTGAAGTTTGGTGCCATCAGACAGAGTGTCATTCAGGGACGAAGCCAGTGAAGTTTGGTGCCATCAGACAGAGTGTCATTCAGGCACGAAGCCAACGAAAGTTTTGGTGCTATCAGACAAAGTGTCACTCAGGCACGAAGCCCACGAAGTTTTGGTGCTATCAGACAGAGTGTCACTCAGGGATGAAGCCAGTGAAGTTTGGTGCCATCAGACAGAGTGTCATTCAGGGACGAAGCCAGTGAAGTTTGGTGCCATCAGACAGAGTGTCACTCAGGGATGAAACCCCAGCGAAGTTTGGTGCCATCAGACAGAGTGTCACTCAGGGTCGAAGCAGTGAAGTTTGGTGCCATCAGACAGAGTGTCACTCAGGGTCGAAGCCAGTGAAGTTTGGTGCCATCAGACAGAGTGTCACTCAGGGTCGAAGCCAGTGAAGTTTGGTGCCATCAGACAGAGTGTCATTCAGGACCAAGGCAGTGAAGTTTGGTGCCATCAGACAGAGTGCCACTCAGGACGAAGCCAGTGAAGTTTGGTGCCATCAGGATCAAACAGTGGGTGCGGGATTCGTTCAGTAAGACCATCTTACAAAGATAGTCAGCAAGATACTGACTATCAGTCATCTTATCTTGAAGTCATGTTTAATGGAATAATACCTTAGAGAAAAAAGGAAGCATCTCTTTCAATCCGCGTTCATTGTTCCTTCCCCGGACTGGCAATCCAAAGACCGGATTCAGGGACGAAGGCTACGCTTTCCTAAGTCCCCTTCCAGAAATTCTTTATTTGTTAATCTGATTGAGCATCAAATAGAGAGAGGCCAGAGTTGACCTCAAGAACAAACAAAGTCGCGACGAACAAAAAGAAATAAGCAAAACAAAGGCCTGACATGAAATGAGTGGGTGGGTATGGAGAGAGAGAGAGAGAGAGAGAAGAGAGAGAGAGAGAGAGAGAGAGAAAGAGATAGAGAGAGAGAGGGGGGGAACGGGAGTAGAGGAAGAGGGTGCGGGGCAGGGAGGAAGAATGGCAGGGGTAGAAAGAGTGGATTTCAGTCAGGTCCTCATAACGACCCTGTCCCTTTCATTCTTTGATCTGCCCCCGGGCTCTGGTGGCTCGCACACAAAACAGAAACACGTTGGGTCCAGACACATAATTGTGTCTGGCATCTTTCTGATGCGGTAAGCCTGGGTTAACCAGTCCTTCTCTGATCTTGTCCTGAGTGAAACATGATTGCCGGAAGTTCTCCTGCCCCCAGCCCGCAACCAAAGACCCCCCCTCCTCCCCCTTCACTTACCCTTTCCCCGCCCCTAGCCCACTCATTCAGATCTCTCTCTCTCTCTCTCTCTCTCTCTCTCTCTCTCTCTCTCTCTCTCTGAAATATCTATGCCCATATTTTAAAACAAAAAACTGACTGAATGGGCGCAAAGAGAGGAAAAGATCATTAATGGTTTTAGGGCCAATTATTGCACAGTAGATCACATATTTTCTTTGTATGCTTTAGTCCCAGAACTCATCTCCAGCGTAATAGGAAACTGTATGCCGCTTTTGTGGACTTCAAAACAGCCTTCGACTTTGTGAACGGAATATTTGTGGAATGTTTTAAGGAAAACGGGTATAAACGGTAAGCTGTACATGGCACATAGAAGCGTGTATGATTCTGTACTTGTATGTGTACATGACAGATTGTATATTCCGATTTTTGTTTTTCAATGTCCAAGGGGGGTTTCAAACAGGGCTACCTCCGAAGTCCACAGTTTGTTTTAGTTTTTTTTTTGTTTTTTGTTTTTTGAATAGATGAACTTGCCATTACAGCATCAAAGAAAGGAAGACATCGTATTCAGATTAGTTCCTGGGGCGATTGAATTATTGTTGATGTTGTTTGCTGATGACGTTATTCTTTTGTCAGATACCCCCATAGAACTATGCAAAATCAGCTACATGCACTGAAACAGAAGCACATAAGCTGCAGCTGATAGTAAAACCTGGAAAAGGCGAATGTTTATGGTTTTCGTAATGGAGGTCACCTGTCAGCACATGAAAATGGGTTTTATGGGGACAGGGGATTACTGTCTCTAACCCCTACAGATATCTGGGGAATATATTTACCACAGGCCCTAAGTTTATTGTCTTCTTGGGCAGAAGTCATCTACCAAAGGACAAAGTGTGATTGAAAATTA
>JADBJO010008835.1:0-7500 GCA_016801955.1 Conus betulinus
TGCCATAAATCAGGCGACACATTCGGGTTTCAAAAAACTGTATTATGCGGGACTTCAGTGAATCACTTGCCAGAAAATTTGCAGGGTGACATTGAAAATACGAAGCCGAGGTTATCATCAGCAACTAGAACTTACGACGTTCAACTGAAAAATGAATGTTACAGGAGGAGTAAAATATGCGGTGATCGTGTTCACATTATTTTCTCAGGAATAATATTAAACGGATGGCTGAGATAATGGTCTTTTTGCTTCTTGATTTCAGTTTCAATTGATTGATGTGTATTTTTTTTTGTTTGTTACTTTCTTTTTCTATATGATATTTTGTTGCTGTACCCCCCCCCATGTCCCTAAGGCTTTCTGTAGAGCTAATGGACATTGAAAAATTGTGTTCAGTGTTCCGTGTTCTTGTTGTGCTGTTGGAACCACCATGCACTAAGGAGGTAGAGCTAATGACTGAAAAATTGTCAGTGTTCAGTGTTCTCTCTCTCTCTTCTCTCTCTCTCTCTCTCTCTTCTCTGTCCTCTCTGGCTGGCTGTCTGTCTGTCGGGCTGCTGTCCTGTCTTTCTGTCTTCCTTCGTCTCTCATCTTTCCCTCCTCTCTGTCTGTGTCCTCTCTCTCTCTTTTAACATACCCTAATGACCCTGATACTACGGAGAGTCAAGCAGATAAGATGAAACATGATGACAAGGATGCCAAGCAGCAGCACAGAGCCAGCAGTCAGCTGACAGTGAGATAGGGCTGATGTTGCTATCTTTTTTTTTTATCCCTCAACTGAGGCATCTTTTCTCTGAGGGTGGTCCACTCGTTGCCATTATCGTCCAGCCTTCAACCCCCATCCCCACCCCCACCCCCACCCTGGGCTTCCACTTTTTTTTGTTGTTGATATATTGTGTATGATATATAATAAAAATCTATATATATATATTATATATATATAATTCTGTCAAATACTTACACGGTGTGTTTCTAAGGAAAATGAGGCAGATAGGGAGATCCCAGCACCCCTCCCCCCCACTATGACTGCACGCCCACGCCCCCACGTTCCCAGCAGCTCTATGGTAGTAGTCAGCGAGGATGTCGTGCGCAGCGGGGATTTCTTCGACTCCTTTGCTTTTGTCAGGACCTTTCAAGGAATTATTACTGAGGGTGGTCAGTTTTTTTCTGTTCCTTCTTTACTTCTTTTTTTTTTTCAAGAGAAACTCGTCTTCGCTACTGTCTGTCCGCCCGTCCTGTCCGCCCCGTTGCGTCTTGTCTGTCTGTCTGCTCTGTATGTATCGCTCTGTCTCTGTCTCTGTCTGTCTGTCCTGTCTGTCTGTCTCTCTCTTCTCTGCTCTCTCTCTATCTCTCTCTCTATCTCTCTCTCTCTCTATCGACTCTACTCTCTCTAGTCTCAGCTTGTAATATATACGCTAATGTGATTTCAATTGAGACAGAGATACGTTCTTGTAGGAAAGAAAGAAATTACTTATTTGATGCGCGCGCACGTGTCGTTGTTGTGTGTGTGGTCCTGTGTGGGTGTGTGTGGTGGGTGTGGGTGTTGTTGCTGTGTGTGTGTGTGTGAGCGCGCGGCGCGCACGTGCGCGCGCGCGCGTGGTGGTGTAGTGTGGTGGTGTGTGGTGTGTGTTGTGTGTGTGTGTGTGTGTGTGGGTGTGTGGTGTGGGTGTGATTGGTGATATGTGCGTTGCGTCGCGCGCAGCGGGGATCGTGGCGTACGTATTTATGAAGAAATTGTATGATCTTTGCAGATTGTCCTAATTTCTATCTTCTTTCTGCTTCTCTTTCTATATACCTGTTCTTCAGAAAATAAAATAGCAGTTATCTTTGATCTGTCCTTCTTCATCACCTATATATAAGCATTTTGGTTCTCCACCATTCTTTTTCTTCTGCTCTTCCATTCTCTTGATTTCCCTCCATCCTCCTTTCTTTCTGCTGATCACACGGACGGTGGGTAGTATGCAGACTACTAGCCAGACGAGACAGGGGAGATCACCCACACAGATTTTTGGCAGCAGCTGTAGCAGGCAACTCTGAAGCGTAGGTGATGCCTGACATCGTGTTTGCCCAAGCTCTGAGGCATTGGATCTGACACACACACACACCACACACACACACACACACACACACACACACACCACAACACACAGACATACACACACACACAACACACCCACACACACACACACACACAACACACACACACACACACACACACCACACACACACACACACACACATGCGCCCACGCATACACATGGGCCCATGCCCACACATCCATACACACACGCATAGATTCACTAGACTTTTTTTTTTTTTAAATGGTAGGTAGGCACTCGAGGTCTGACCAGCGCGTTGGGCTAATGCGTAGGTCAGACCATCCGCTGAGGCGTAGCCACGAGATCCTCTTCTTCAATGGTTGTCATCTTCATTGTTAATTCATGTATCCATCATCAGCTTCAAATCATGCGTAGTGTGGTCTCAAAACTTAAGCGGATGTGTTTTGTAGCGTATTATGGAACAGGTCCGCACGCAGTGACCGCCTCCTGATGAAAACTGACACTGAAACTGAAACGGATCTGTTGATAATCTTAAATAAATGTTTAGCGAACCGCCAAGAGAAACGTGGCCAACGAGTCACAAGACAAAAACACGACGCGTTTCGACCTCTTAGGTCTTCTTCGGCAATGATCTCTGTGGGTTTTGTCAGTGCCTGAAGATGATCCACACCTAGCACCTCTCTCTGGGCTTCTGTGAGGTAAATGACGGCCAGACTGAAGACTCCCCAGAGGAAGGTTCCCCCCCAACAGGTGTAGCTGAGGGTCGGGGAGGTTTGTGTGTAGGGTGGTGTGGAGAAAATTGGTAACCTCCCTCCCCCCCCCCCCCCCCCCCCCCCCCCCCACCCCCCCCCCCCCCCCCCCCCCCCCCCCCCCCCCCCCACCTCTCCAAGATCTCTTGAGGAAGTTTTTAGCCGTTGGCTGGTCAAGTTGTTAGAGTCGTTCTCTCTGTCTGTCTGTCTGTCTGTCTGTCTGTCTGTCTGTCCGCCTCTCTCTCCTGTGTGGTCTCTTCTGTGTGTCTGTGTGTGTGTGGGTGTTTGTGAGTGTGTGTGTGTGTGTGTGTGTGTGTGGGTGTGTGTTGTGTGTGTGTGTGTGTGTGTGTTTGTCTGTCTGTCTGTCTGCCTGTCTGTCTGTCTGGCTGTCTCTTCCTCTCCATCTGTCTTTCTCTCATCCCTCCCTCCCTTCCTCCACCCAACCTCTCTCTCTCCCTCGTGTTTCATGTTATCATGTGTTCTTTCCTACCTGTCGTATATATTAGATCTTGTTCCTTCTTAACAAAGCCTTTTGTTGGTAATACTCTCTGTCTGTCTGTCTGTCTGTCTGGTGTCTTTCTCTGTCTGTCTGTCTGTCTTTCTGTCTCGGCTCTGTCTCTGTCTGTCTGTCTGTCCTCTCTCTCTCCTCTCTCTCGTTTCTCCCCTCTCTCGGGGGGTCTGTCTTTTTCCTCTCGCTCTGCCCCTTCCCTACGGCCGCTTCTGGGGGTGTCTCTCTCTCTCTCCCTTCGTGTTTTTTTTTCTCCTTTCTTCTACCATTCCTGGCCTTCCTTTTCTCGTTTTTCCAGTTCTGTCTTCCTGGTTTCAACCTCCTTTCTGTCACTGATAACACACTGACCACTTGACCGGAGCGGAGACCAGGGTCAGGGGAGATCACCACAACACAGGGTTGATTAGCGCACTACGGAACAGGCCCCACTGGGGGCTATGCTATGCCATGCGGACAGTTTGCTACCCCAAATTCGCAGAAACTTATCTATGGGGCATTTGGTCGTAGGGTTGCTCCCCCAACCAGCTCCACCCCCTCCCCCCCCCCCACCTCCATACCACACACCGTGTGGCCCGTCTTCATCCTCCCTGCCAACAATCCTAGGGCCAAATCTAACAGTGAGTGATAGGTAGGAAGACACTCCTCCCCCCCCAATCCTCTCTCCCCCCCCCCACCCCCCCCCCCACACCCTCCCCCCCCCCCAACCCCCCCCCCCCCCCCACTTCCCCCCAGCACTTCGAACACAACCTCTTCGCTTACCCATTCCACCAAGGCCCCCTCCACGAAGGTTTCCCCCCTAACCACAGCTGCGGCTGCACACCAAAAATGACTGCCGCCAAGGCCTCGCTCAAGAGGTCGAGGCTACGAGCCTAGTATTTATAGACTGGCGTGATTAGCTGTTTTGAGAATTTCTGTTGTGTCTGGAAAGTTGATTCACCTCCTATGACCATCAAGGTACAAGCCAGGTGGTTTCCAAGCAGACAGACTGAAATTAAAAGAATAAAGACTATTTCAGTGAGAGGAAGCTCTACGGTGCCCTTGGGGCCTACAGCGCATGGCAGCATTCGTCAGGGGAGCTGGTGGCGTTCCCATCTAGAGTGTTCGAGAAGAAGAAGAAGAAGAGTATTTGGGGGACTTCCGCTGGCGTGAAGATAGGGTATGGGTGAGTGCAGTTCCTGAAATGTGACGTGCAACTAAGGGAAGGTCATCTATTTGATGATTGTGATTTAATCGGTGAAGAAAAAAAACAAAACAAAAAAAAAAACAACAGAGGAAATGATTGTGGGGGACTTTGTGGCTTTGAATCAATTATCAGTTTAACAATATTACGTTCTGGCTCAAATTTTATGATAGACTTCGAAACGCTCAAAGGCCATTTTGTGAAATGTGATTTAATTTTAGTGCAAAATCCTAAGGGAAGGTGTGGGTCATCTATTTGATGAACGCTCGATTTCATTTTCGGAGAATTTTGTTGGTTTGTGAGACCCCCCCCCCTTTACCTCTCTTATGTTGACATTCCCTTCATCTCTTTACTCTTCTTTTCTTTAATTAACATGGACACTGCTTCTTAAATTTCTTCTCTTTAGTGTCAAAACTAAGTTCTTTGAATCGGAAAATGAAGCAATATATTAAAAGAGATCAAATTAGTAAGCCTCAAAACGCTCACAGGATTATGGAGTATACCGGTTTTAGTGCAAAACTAATTGCGGTGTGTGGCCATACAGTGAACGCTCGTCTTCATCAAGGGAGCATTATTTCTTTACTTTATTGGAGAAAAAAAGAAGGATCTTCTCTACTCTCTTTATGTTGACATTCCTTCTTCTCGTTTTCTTCTTTCTTTAATTAACATGGACGCTGCTTCTTAATTTTCTTCTACTTTAATTTTCAAAACGAAGTGACTGAGGGCGGACAATGAAGCAATGTTTAGAAAGAGAAGGGATTTTTTACTGCCAAGGACACAGACTTCTTGAGTATACTGTGTGTGTGTCTGTGTGTTGGTGTGTGTGTGTGTAACTAGTGTGTGTGTGTAAATTGTGTGTGTGTGTGTGTGTGTGTTGTGCTGTGTTCGTTCGTCTTTAATTTAACGTCTACCACCTAACAGTGATCTTAGACAGGTAAGTGTTGTGGTTGTGTTGTGTGTGTGTGTGTGTGTGTGTTGTGTTTCTTTTACTCGTGCATGTGAGTTTTTGGGTGTATTGCAAACTTGGGTGTTGATTTGACACTACTTTTGTATGTACACAATCTAATTTCTTTCTTTAGATTTAAAAAAAAAAAAAAAGAAGAAGAAAAAAAAAAGAAGTGAAAAACACCACATAACTGCTGGTACTACTTCTTCCAAAACTATTCGTGTGTGTGTGTGTGTGTGTGTGTGGTGTGTGTGTGGTGTGTGTGTGTGCGTGCGTGCGCGCGTGCGTGCGTGCGTGCGTGCGCGGCGTGCGTGCGTGCATGCGTGCGTGTGCGTGTGCGTGTGCGTGTGTGTGTGAGAAATATTTTTTGTAAGTACATTTTTTTCTTCAATGCTGATGTGAATAATCGCTGTATTTATTGTAATTACTTCTATATTGTGTAATAGTGATCTGCATTAATATCCTTCGTCCCAGAAACTGGGACAAGGGCCAGATGGGGAAAGGAAAACAACATTTTCTGCTTACTTTTACCGTTAGGAATAAAGATTATCAACCAATCATCAGTCAATCAACCTTCCCTCTCCTCCATACATAGGTATAGTTTGAAAAATAAGGCTTTAGCGGACAGGTCATCTTAGTCTTAGAAATGAACCTTGAGTTTTGTTTGGGTTTTGTTCCAGTTATAAGATGCTTTTAACCTTTGTACTATGGCTTCCGAGATGAACAAGACTGTTCTCTACAAGGACTTACTACGTCAAGTTATTCACGAGGATAAATTCCGCTTCTTTTTATTACCAATCAGAGGAGGCTATGTGCAGGGAAATAAGGTTATGGCTGAAGATAATGACAACAGACCTGATTTGTGAACACTATCTCTCTAAACATAACATTGATCGTTGTTTGCATGAAAGATGAAGGGTATTTTGAACGGAGGTAAGGTAAGATAATGTTGCTTATAGCCCGGCCGACCGCAAAGGGCCATATCAGGGCTGTCACCACGTTAAAATCAGCTCACAATTCACTCAACAAAAAAAAAAAAAAAAAAAAAAAAAAAAAAAAAAAACTTTCACACATCTCTATAAAATACACTTCTAAAAACGCACCAGAAACTTCGTTAAAAATCTTTCTTCCGTAAAATCTTAAATCAGTTGAAAAATGTTAATCTCTTTCAGAATCTCAAAGATCACGTCAGGCGGGACATCTCTGAACAGGGTTTTCATGGACTCTGCTGTAAAGTGTTTATGTCTCACATCGTGCAAGTCCCAACAATCTAAAAGATATGTTTCACTGTGAGTGGAAACATGACATGGAATACACCACGGAGCTTCTTCACCTTTTAAAAGATAAGAATGGGTATAAAACGAGTGGAAAGCAGTGAATTAGAAACTCCGTTGCTGGAACTTTCTCTTGTTTACTCATATACATTGATGTATATGTTGGGGTATTCGATTCGTTGAAATCTGTAAACTTGCGTGCGGTTGGTCGAAGTTCACCTGTCGATTCGTAGCCACGTGCCAACACCTGATTGTGGGAAACAGATCACACATGATAAATGAGCAACAGCTGTATGATGTATTACGATGTATTATCGCCGCGCTGGGAGATAGTGTCAACTTATTTTCTATATGACGTGGTCTGAGGACTTTCAGTTCGTTTAGGTCTGTCCTTTTGTCTCTGTCTGTCTCTGTCTGTCTCTGTCTGTCTGTCTGTCTATCTGCTGCATCTGTTGATGTGCCTATTTCTTTGTTCTATTGTCTTTTCGCCACTGTCTGTCTACATCTCCTATGTCTATGTCTGTCTGTCTCCTTCTCTGTCTCTGTATCTTTGTCTCTGTCTTGGTATCTGTCTCTCTGTGTGTCTGTCTGTCTGCCTGTTTTGTATCTGTGTCTGTCTGCCTGCCTGCCTGCCTGCCTGCCTGCCTGCCGCTTTTATCTGTCTGTCTGCCTGTCTGTCTGTCTCTCTTTGTTTGTCTGTCTGTCTCTCTTTCTCTGTCCGTCTGTCTGTCTGTCTGTCTGTCTTTCTGTCTGTCTGTATGTGTATATGTATGCATGTATGTATGTATG